>PVIJ01005675.1:0-100886 GCA_004024925.1 Scalopus aquaticus
AGAGGGGAGGATAAGGGCACAAAACGGAAGAGAGGAGAATACAGGGGACCATGGAGATGGATCACGGGTGAATTGGTGGTGGGCTGCCCAAGGGAATACAAAATGTAAAAGACATAAATAACAATTTAAAAAAAAAAAACAACTTTGTGCTGTCCAGGGTTCTGTTGTCATCCCTGAACTCAGGCTCATTAAACCTCCCAGGCAGCCCATGGGTTGGAGAGACATGGGAGCTAGCCCTGACGTGTCTGGCCTGGGGTCTGGGTATTTCTGAGGACTTCCACACTGTGTGCTGCGAGTCACTGGGCCCCTTCCCTCCCACTACTCAAAGTATTTTGGTAGCTTTAATTTTCTTCATGTGTCGCACATTAATGTATGTTTTAATCCCATATAAGTCAAACATCCTTTTATTCTAGACTCTAGGAAGACTTATATTTCTTCCCCTGTGATCCCATATTACTTCACTTTCAGTCTCATTTTATTTGGCCTCATAAAACACTATTTTGTATCAATGTCTCCCTAAATTGATACTAAGCATCTTTAGGTTGGATGAAAGGCTATCTCTTATTTCACCTTGGCATAATTTTATGCAATGTCATCCTGGAGTATACAATAAGCCAAATGAGACAGCTAGCTGACCCAATCTCATCTTAAAATCATATATTCTAAAGCTCTTATTCTATGAATACCCAAATTGTACATGCCTCACTTATTCTGAAGAAAATTAGACTCTATTATAGAGTATGTGAAACCTATTTTGATGGATTAATTCCATTCAATCTTGTAGCCTTTTTTGTTGGTATAAAATGGAATAAAGTCAAATATAAATGTTCCATATTTCTATTCTTGTGAAACTATTTTTTTTTTCAAACAAATCATCCTCAGACCAACAACAGGGTCAGCTTACTGTATTATTATTTTTAAATGCAATATGTATTTCTAAGGCAATAACTGTTTCTTCATTTTTTTATTGTAAGTCTTGTATATGCCATAACATGTAAAGTGGACTAGTCACATAGCATCCCCCCTAATATATCCAAGTCCCAAAATAACATTCCTTATAAGACAAATATGCTCTCATAAACTAGGTGCCATAAAATAAGAGATATTCTAATACTGTATTGAAAAGGGATTGTTTTGAGCTCTAAGTGCTTAGAGAACAAGTAAATGCATCTGCCTATAATTTTCAATCAGTCTCTCTATTGTTCAGAGAAGTAGATGACAGTATAAGCACCCTGTAAGTATTTTATTCAAAAGTGGAGAGGAAACATAAAGAAGCTGAGACTAAGGTAGGCTGACAGTTTGATTTAGTAGCACCAGGAATCTGCTGTTTGTCAGACACAATTGCAATGGTTCTATTTTAAAATGGCACAATGGTTTTCAAAGACTTATGATAAACATATGCAGTGGCAAAATAAATTAATGAATTGATTAGGTAAAATAAGATCCTGGGCCTACTTATTGACACAGTGGTTAAGTTTCAGTATTAACAAGCTCTCCCAGCCACTGTGGCATGAGTTTGACCTTCAGCCAGGGAAGGGACGGACGGAATCATGGTGTAGCCAATCTCTCCTGTCTGGCCCGCTGCTCCCCTCAGCAGATTTCAGGTGATCTGCCTGCTCTGCTTCCCACTTTGTCTCTGCTGAATCCTCTCAACCCCTGCACCTCTGGCCTACATTCCAGTTCTTATATACATAAAGAAAGAAATAAAAAAGAAAGAAAAATAAGACCCTGTCCAGTATTCTTACTTGGAGGTAGATCCTGCACTTTGGGAATATAAAAATAATCCCTGAACTGCCTCAGTTTATCTTCTTCATCGAGGCGCAGGGCGACCCGCTCATCTGTTGGGTGGCATCTAAGCTCAGATGCGATGCGCTGCAGTGTGTCAGCTGGTAATTCAAGAGGTGAAGGTTCCATTATTACAACTTGCTCTCTAAAAATGCAAAAAAAATATATATATATAAGTGATCTAACCACCATAATTTCTTCTGCCAAATTAGCCCACTAGGTAATAAGCTCTTTTTTAAACTAGGAGTCCCATTTCCCCAGCTTCAGAAGTAATACAGTTAACCACACTGCATTAAACATTATGCTTGAGTTTTTCTAGAGTGTAAAATGAAGAAAATACAGTAATTTAGGGATCTTCAAAAGACCAAGTGAGCTAATGGTGTTCAGGATAGAGTAGACTCTCAATAAATGTTAGCTTTTTCTATTTTTATATTCTGGAAAATGGAGCAAATTAGTAGCTTAAACATATGTAACGTCATCTTTTCCTCTAGATGTCTTAGTAGGCAGGAACATTAAAGATAGTTTTGAGAAAAGTATAGAAAAATAGTGTCCCACCTAGCTGGTCCTTCTCTTTATTCTACTTCTACTATGTCATCTCAGTGATACAGGTCAGAGTTTTAAAGCTGTGGACTTATATACAATAGAACCTTAACAATTTGTTTATTGTGAATGAAAAAGATGACTTCACATTGAATAATGTTAGTAATTTTTGGCATATAAAGACCAAGGAAATCTTTTTGCTGATGAGAAACCTTTCCTATTTTACAGCCATATGTACCATCTTAGGACAAAGTAGTACCCTGTGGTGTTTCTTGAATCCACATTCTACAACATTTAATCATCACTTAATATTTAAAATGTTTTGGAAAGAAAACAGTCTTTCTCAAGTAGATAAGTGACAATGGATATTTCAACACATATTTTTAACTATCAGTCAAGTTTTATATTTCCCAAAGTTTTATGTTCTTTTTATTGAGAAACAATAGTATTTGAGAAAAATATCAGGTTAGTTTTTACATTTATACTTTTATACTGTTGATGATTCGACTTACATATTCCTCATTTATTTATTCTTTCAGTAAATATTTTTGAGCACTTACCACATATCTCCAAGCTGGTGAAACAGCAGTGTTGCAGATAATGTTAAGTGGTTTTACAATTTAGTAAGATGGAAAATAATTAGCTCATGTAAATTCAGATTGATAAGTAAACACGGTAGAATAATAGGATAGTCACTGGGGTATAGAACAATTACCTTGGGGCATCAAATGCATCTCTCTGAGACAGGGAAAAACCAGCATTTCTGAATAATGTTATAAATAAAACATGTGAAGACTTAGACCTGGAGGAAGATGACAGCAAATGCACAGACCCTAAAGTGTCGCAATGTACGTGGCCTGTTCCTCAAGTGGGGGGAGTGGAAACTATGACATGAGAGAAGCAGAGTCAAGTTAATAGTGAAGAACTTTAAAGTTCAGATATTTTTCAAAGTTTAATGGGGAATTATTGGAGAGGCATGAAGAGGTAAATGATGTAATTTTTACATTAAATAAAAAATCAATTTTCTGCTGTCTGATGAGCAATAAGTTAGAGGAGAGAGAGGTATATTAAGGTTATCTTAGTTAGAAGTTAAAGGGGAAACTGATGATATATTAAATGTGGTGAGGAGAGGAACTTGAAATGCGAGGGACACAACTGTGCTGTGCATACTCTGGTGTGCCCCTGTGGCCCAGCACACCTGGACGCCTTAGTCTTTCTGCCATGGAGATGTCTGTGTATGCACAGTGGCAGCAGCGGCCCGCTGCAGCTAAGATCAGCAACCACGCTTGGCTGAAAAATACCAGCCATACTCATTGAATGATCTCAGTTCTCATCAGGATATTTTGAGTATCATTCAACAACTTATCACTGAAGACCAACAGTTGCACCTGCTTCTCTATGGTTCTCCAGGGACATTAAAGACATTGACCATCTAGTCTTTGCCAAACAGATATACAAAGATAAAGAAATGGGCCCATGAACTTGGAATTGAATGCTTCAGGTAACTGAGGAATAGATATCCTTCAGGGACTGATTCTTAGCTTTGCTAGCACAAGGACAATATTTAAGAAAGGCTTTAAACTACTGATCTTGGAGGAAGTTGATGTCATGATTCAAGACACCCAGAATGCCTTGAGTGAGCAATTGAATAATTTACTGAAAATATCAAATTTTGCCTCATCTGTAACTATTTGTCCAAGATCATCCCACCTTGTAAAAAGTTCCATTTCTGTCCCCTGACTCCTGAACTCCTGCTTCCCTGCCTAGAACATGTCATAGAAGAAGAGAAAGTTGTTGTAATGAAAGCAATAAAAGCACGTGCAACTTGTTCCAGTGAAATATGTGAAGGGTTCTGGACATTTTGCAGTGCACCAATAAGGCCTCTGGGAAGGTAACAGAGGAGGTTGTCAAAACCTGCACAGGACACTAACTCGGATTTGATAGGACTAACTTTCTGGCCTGGATGTTGTATTAAAACTTTTCCATCACCTACAGAAATACTATGGAGTTGAAAACTCTGAAGGACTTGGCATTACCTGAGATCCTGACAGAGATAAAACGTTTGTGCATAAATTCTAATTTTCACCTTCAGTTTGAATACACTTATTGACCAAAATGGCAGAAACTGAGTACAGATTTTCTGTTGGCACCAACATGAAGATTTAGCTGAATTCCTTCATTGCTACTTTAGAAGTCACCAGAGACCTGCTTGCTACAGAGGCCCAGATATGTACTCCTGTCACGGTAATTCTCAGGCCTAGCAATGGTGGAACAGGGGCTTCCAATATAGGATGAACTGCCAGCCACGCCAGAGGGATGAAGCCACAATCACCTCACGTCTTGGCAAACTGTTCTAGCATGTGTGGACAGACATTTAAAAAGTAGGGAATGTATAAACAATTTTGGTGTACGACTATCTTATTGCAATGCCTATTATCATTTACTAGGAAAAAAGAAAAAGCAAAACCCTCTTTTTCAGCTTCAGGCTTTTATTCCTCAGTTACTCAGATGACAGGAAATTGGCTTGCCCCTTTTGGTCTGGAACATAAGGCTTTCAAATCCATTTTGGTCCAAGTGTCTTCCGTCTCCAGGTAAACAAAGTATCTTCCAAATTATGTTTATAAATCTAACCTGTGGTGTTGTCTCTGTATCTACTTTAAATAAGTGTTAATGGATTTCTGCCCCAAATGACTTTACCCTCATAAAACAGACTCAATTCTCTTCACTTTTAAAATTGGTCTTTTTATTTGTCCTTTTTGGAGTAGAAGAGCTACTAGTCCCCTAGTTATGTGGAAAGTAGAAAAAACTTTCAGTATAAATTGTGCCACTGGGGCCAGAGGTTGCACAAACATTATTTGTTTAACCCAGGGAAGGCCTGCATGAAATTAAGCCTGACCCTAAACCTACCACTTCTGAAGTGTTAGGACTTGTGTATAAATGTACCACATTATTTTATAGCAATTACATTGCATTTATGATAGTGTTTTCATAATAAAAATAAAGAGGCTTGCTTTTTGGTTGTGCAAAAAATGTAGTGAGGGAGAAGTATCTGTATTTATGATAATTTGGAGGAGAATGTAGACAATCTCTAGTGAGGACAGGAAAAGAAGTGACTCTAAGCTTTGGAATCTAAGCAAATATGTTAAAAGTATTGAAATAAAAAATACTTTTGGAAGAAACATTTTGAGAGGAAATCAGTTTTATTTAGGTTATGTTAAGTATTGAATATTCAGTTGGAATATCAAGTTGACTATTAAATGTTTGAGTAATTCAGGAAAATATAAATTTTATATTTTTCAACTCATACTGTTGCTAAAATCTATAACATCTAGGGAGCAACTAAAACTAACAGAGATAAGGTTCTAGAATTGCAAGTCAACCATCTTGCTCTTACTCTCCACTGTCCTTCCTCTCTCATCAATATGCATAGCGTTGGACAATAAAGAATTGTATATCTGAGTACTTATTCATTGACAATAAAAGAAACAATCTTATCTCTAAATTTGAATTCTTCTGTTTGTGACTTCCTTTTTTAATTCCCATGGTCCCCACCCCCATGAATAGTCCTTTATATTCCCAACTAAAGACAATGAGATTCATCTCCATATATTTCTTAGCTTTATACCAATAATGGCATTTAATTGCTCCAATCCATGCTTTTGTACAAAGGCAGTGAATTTTAGCATTGATACTGATGGTTCTTTCAATACCTGATCATACTGAGTTATTATTTTTCCTCTTCATGACATTCCTATCTTTTTAAAAAAGATTTATTTATGAATACAAGAACTGGTGTGTAGGCCAGAGGTGCAGGGGTGGGGGTGGGGGGGCGGTATGTGAGAGAATTCACCAGAGACAAAATGGGAAGCAGAACAGGGGGATTTATTGAAATACACTGCTGAGGGGAGCATCAGGCAAGACAGGAGAGTTCTGCTGCGCCCATGTGGGTTAGCTCCCTGACCAGGAATCAAACTCGTGCCACAATGGCTGGTGATAGCTTGATAGTGCTTCGATTTTTCCCATGATATTCCTGTTTCCTAAAATCTTCTACTTCCTCTTTCACATATTCAGACCCTAGTCACCTTTCAAAGTCCTCATTCAGATGTCACTTTTTTTCATAAGGTTTGTTAAGCTGCCTTAGTTAAAAATAATCTCTTCTTGTGTGAACATCTGTAATATATATATAAGCACACCTCTTATGACATGTAGTCATCTAGGTACTATATTTACTAAGATACATATGTGGATGTAAAAGATCAAACAACTTTGCTATACTAACAACTAGATATCTACTGAAGATTTTGACAAAGGAACCAGACTTCTGAATAGAGATGGTGGCGATGCTACTTGACTTTCCAATTGCCTAGTGAAGGTCAATTAAGTCTCAGCTGGACACTTTATCCACCAAAGACAATGCACTGTTTTGTCAAACACCTGTGTGTGACTTTCATTGAAAATTCTAACCAGATGGTAATTATGGTGTTAATCAGAGCATATAGTCAAATTCTTTCCTGAATCTGAGGTGTGAGATATGGTTTTTCATTCGCTTATACAGAGAAGCAAAATTGTAGCATCAGAAAGGAGTATTGTGAGTGGCTCATTTTTTAGTCAGAACAGTGGTAGGGCCTCTCTGATGGTGCAACTGGTTAAGTCGCAGCACTATGAAGCTATGCAGAGTCACTGCAGCACTAGTTCGATCCCCGGTCAGGAAGATTCCCACATGGCGCATCAGACCTCTCCTGTCTTGTCTGCTGCTCCCCTCATCAGTGAACTTCAGTTGATCTGCCTATTCTGCTTCCCACTCTGTCTCTGGTGAATCCTCTCGCCACCCCCACACCTCTCGCCTACACCCCAACTTGTATGCATAAATAAATCTTGGGCCTCCCTGGTGGCGCAACGGTTAAGCGCTGCACTGTGGAGCTGTCGGCAGCGGAGATGCGAGTTTGACGCCCAGCCCGGGAGGTTCCCACATGGCGCAGCAGACCTCTCCTGCCTAGCCCGCTGCTCCCCTCAGCAGTGTATTTCCGTTGATCTGCCTGTTCTGCTCCCCACTCTGTCTCTGGTGAACCCTCTCGCTGCCCCATGCCTCTGACCTGTACCCCAGCTTGTATGCATAAATAAATAAATCTTTTTAAAAAATCTTTAAAAAAAAGAACAGCAGTGGTAAAGCATGAAGTGATTCCAGCAATAAGTAAGAAGCTTTAAATGCAACAATGGCAGAGGATGGAAAATATGTCTCCTAAAAAGGTAACAATGTTACAGATCCACCTTCATAAATAAGAGGTGCCATTTTCCCTTCCTCCACTTACATGTGGCCACCTTGAATTACAAATTCCAATGTGTTAGGAAACAGACTTCCTGAGCGGAGAAGCTACTGGGAACTAGAGGCAGAACTAAGCAAAATATCTAGCACAAAAGGCAGGCAGGTTGGTCTCTCTTGCTTCTGTCGTCCTACTTGCACCCTAGCACTGCTGAGAAGAGACTTGGAGGAGGCATGTAGAGAAGAATCATGTAAAGACACATCAGTGAAATACTTGGAAGAGTCACAAGGGTGAGAGACATGTAGGGAGGCTGTCTTTGGCAGAGACAATGGCAATCACTATCTTAATTTGTACCTTAATTTTGTAATTTTTCTTTTTCCTTCTGTCCCAGCCTTGCTTAACCCCTTTCTTATGTTTCTCCTTCTGAAAGTTCTTTGGATTTGTGGCAAACTTTGGCAGCCTTGCTTCAGACTGAATCTGTTTGCCTGAGCATTTGCTCACAAAGGGATAGGTAATTTGGGGGTTTTTATTAGGAAACTATTATTAGGAATTTATGCATACCAATTCACTGAAAGTCTTTAACACAAAGCATATGATTCCTTGCCGTTGTGCAAAGAATGATTGTTCCCCTTTTAGAATGTGTGCCCAATAATTGGAGTCCCCAAGTTCCCCCATACCATACACTAACAACAGGACAAGTCATTCTGATTTCCAGGAAGCCATCTATGTGCCATGTCTGAGAGAGCACTTGCATATTCTGAAAACCAATGTAGCTATTTTTTTTGGTGGCGTCCCCCCCTTACTATCAAGTATATCATAATTATAAAACCATTACTTCTGGTACATTGATTGAGCTGGTCTGACCTGTGTTCTAACTGGGTGTCTGAATCCTGTTTACTTTCTCTTTGTAATCACCTCATTCCCAATCAGGTGCCTTTCAGATAGAATACTTTCCCAACATAGCAACTGAATAAAAATATATAAAACAATGAATGAACAAAACAAAACAAAACAAAAACTCTTAGACTTCAAGAGTGAAATAGTGGTTACAAGAAGGGACGATGAAAGGGCTGGGCAAATCAGATAAAGGTGGTCAACTGTGTGGTGAAGGACGGAAATTTGAGTTTTGGTGACAAGCACAACATATACAGATATTCACTGATAATTCTATACACCTGAAACATTAAAATGGTTTAAACTAAAATTACTTCATAAAAAGAGATGAGAAATGTACACAAAATAGCTTGTTGAATTATTTGACATGATTGATGACATGTTATCAGAGGATTGCCTTTTCTTATTACAACCACATGGGAAATGATTAGAGGAATATTTACAATGAGACTCAAAATCAAGAGCTTGCCTTTATTATGAACTTCTTTTGGAGAGTCAGCACTTTTAGGTTTCATTGGGGTAGACTCTAATCTCCAAGTGGGTTACCTAAATGAATATAGATTATTTTGCTACCATCATATTCGCAGCAAAATTAAAGTTTCTTCGTTTAAAAAATTCATATTTATTCAATAGCCTTTTTATATTTGTCCCTTATTTAATACTTGTAACAATCTTGAGAGATTAGAGTCATTTACACACATTTTAATACCATAGTCTGGAATAAGCAGAATAGAAACAAAGAATTAGGAGGATAACAGAACTTTTACTACTTGAAACTATACTTTGCCTGAGGAGCTGAGTCATGTGTGCTTGTCTTTGACATGGCATGTGTATGGAAAATTCTTGGACTGAGACTGGAACTTCTTGCTTCATTTTTCCTTGCCTTTTACTTCTGAATTTAAAAAAAAAGTTTCTTTAGTCCCTTCTTTTTTTTTTAACTCTTTATTTCCCCCCCTCTACCCCAGCTGTCTACTTGGCCTGCAAAACACCACAGGCTATGAATCCATCCTACTCTTTGTAATCAAGCCTTCCTGTATAGTCTCACACAGGCAAAGGTTAAAGTGAATGGTTCTTCTGGGTCTGTCACAACTCACATGTCACAACCTCACTGCATGGATAGTGGGATACCTGCTAGTGGAATAATCTTTCAGGAACAGCACAACTCCTCTCACCCCTTTGGGTAGATTCCGAGGAGTAGAAATTTTTCTTATACAAACAGAAAAAATATAGTCATCACTGCCCACAATAGAACAGCGCCCTCAATACCAGGAGATAATTTGTTAACTCATAATAATTTCTGCTTAATTCTGCATTTCCTTCACCTGCAATGATAGTGCTTTGAAAGACATAATTGTTTGCCTTGTTTAGGTTTACCATTTGCCAATAAATTGACATGCTCTTACTTTAGGCTAATTTTATTAAGACTGTAGACATTTACACACATGATTTTAGGCATGTCAACATTCTTCAAGGTTATTTAAAACTAAGTTAAATTTTATTTTCTTCAGAAAATCATTATTAGGATCAAATGAATTAATCAATAAAGGGAACTTCTTTAAAAAGACAAGAGGTGTTATCATAATAAATTTTAATGTTGGTACCTTGTGATAGAAATTACCATTTTATGGATAAAAGAGCTGAATGTAAGACCTGAGACCATAAAGTATATAGAAGGAAATATAGGCAAAACACGACATGACATGCATCTCAGTAACATCTTTAAAGAGACATCTCCCAAAGCAAAGAAAGTGAAGGAAAAGATAAACAACTGGGATTATATCAAACTAAAAAGCTTTTGTACAGCAAAAGAGACAGTAACCAAAACAAAGAGACATCTCATTGACTGGAGAAAATTTTTGCACACAATACAACTGTTAAGGGACTGATCCCAAAAATCTACAAAGAGCTCACATGACTCAATAAAAACAAAATAAACAATCCAGTCAAAAAATGGGCAGAAGAGTTAAAAAGACACTTCCCCAAAGGGGAAATTCAAATGGCCAACAGGCATATGAAAAAGTGTTCATCACTTATAATCAAGGAAATGCAAATCAAAACCACAATAAATACCACCTTACACCAGTGAGAATGGCACACGTTAAAAAAAACAGGCAATAACAAATATTGGCAAGGATGTATAGAAAAAGGAACGCTCCTACACGGCTGGTAGGAATGCAAACTGGTTCAACTACTATGAAAGCTGTGCAGAGTTCCTCAAATTACTAAAAATGGAGCTACCATGAGACCCAGCAATTCTACTCCTAGGAATTTACCCAAAGGACACAAAAACATTAATCCAAAAAGATACCTGCACCCTTATGTTTATTGCAGCACTATTCATAACAGGTAAGATATGGAAACAACCCAAATGCCCAAAAATAGATGACTAGATCAAGAATATATGGTATACATACACAATGGAATACTATTCAGCAATCAAAAAGATAAATCAATGCCATTCACAGAAACATGGATGGAACTAGAAGGGATCATGCTAGTGAAATAAGCCAGAAGGAAAAAGAGAAATATTGAATGGTTTCACTTATAGGAGGAATATAGGGGAGTGAAATAAGGGACCAGGGAAAAAAATAACAATAGTAATAATAAAACAACAAAACTAGCAGGCAACCATAAATAAGAGACATTCTGGGAGGGAGGGAGAGGAAAAGGGATCAAAACAGGGAAGAGAAGAGCACAAGGGACTATGGTGATGGTTCACGGGTAAATCGGTGGTGGGAATTTTATAGGAATACACAATGATGTAAAAGATATAAATAAAAAATATATTAAAAAGTAGAATAAAAAATTGCCATTTTATTCTCAATTTATTCTCTTGAGCCTCTGTAAATTATACTTTCACAATTTTAAAGCTAAAACCTTTACAATCATAAAAAAACTGGCTCTTTTTATGAAATTATGGAAATCAGGATCTATTCCCCACTAGGTCTAAGGTTAGGTATTCAAATAAATTACTATGAGTACCCAATGGTTAATCTTTATACAGTTTCACATCTCATGTCTGCAATGGGCAAATTAGACACACAAGTTCAAAATTTAGAACTTAGTAAAGTAAAATATAAATTTTTCATTTAAGAAAAAAAGAGAAAGGAAGGGAGGAAAGAAGGAAAAAGGAGGGAGGGAGAAAGGGAGGGAGAGATGGAAGAAGGGAGGGAGGGAAGAAGGTAAGAAATAAGAGAGAATGATTATTCTAATAAATTTTAATCAACCTTTTTTAAAGGTATCATTTGAGAAATGAGTGGCATCATTCTGTCATGTCTGCATATATTATATATAAGATTCCATTAATTACATGCTGAGTTTCACAAGATTGTCTATCCATTTGCTTAACATTACTACCTAGATAACATCCCATGCTTCCTAAAAGAGACGAAGAAAAGGGGTGGGGGGAATTTGTTATATAGAAAAACAGTTTATTCATTTTCCATTCTTAAGTAAATATTTCATAAATGAAAGAGGAAGAAACACTTCTTAAGAAATAGACACTCTCACTTCTCTAAATAGGTGTATGATTCAGCAGCAAAAGACAACTAGAGTTACCAGAAAAAAAATGACTTAAGATAGGATTAACTTCAAAATCAGTCAAATGTGACCATCTTTCAGTCCATGAACCACAAAGAACTATTAATATCAATTCTTTTTTTTTTTTTTTTTTACTACATTGGCAAATGATCTCTTCATTTAACACAAAAGTTAAAGGTGGGGATATTTGGGAGTCATGTCATTTTTATCAATATAATTTGGAAAAAACAAGAAACTAGTAGAAGGAAACTCTAAAGCACAATGACAAAGATGAAAGAGAGACTAAACCTGTAGAAAAAAATCACCAAATGTATTTTGTGTACAGAGTGTATATTAGTATTTCAGTGCTTACCTGCTAGAACTGCAACGGGGTTCACAGCTCCCAGTCTCCCTTAGGAAAATATCAGACAAACTCTCTTCACAGTTACTCTCAAATTAATAGAACAGACATCAGTGCCAGTAATTCAAGGTACTTCTGCTCAGACTCCACCCTTTGGGGAATTTGTAAACTAACCTTAGTTCCTCCCACCCTGTCTAATCTGACTAAATCACTGGCTGACAAACATCTAAGCAAATAGCTCCTGCTGTATATTTCAAATGCTGGAGGCTCTGGGTCAGCCAAGTTTTCCTAACCAGTTCTGCCCTTTAGACTCCTGTAAACACTTCCTTGTTCTCCAACTACTTAGATCTTTGAGCTTATGAGTTAAGCTAATGAATTTGTCCTAGAGCTAAATTCTAAATTCTTCTTCCTATGCTTTGTGTTCCAAATAGAGAGGACAAAACTTTTCCCACTCTGGAAATAAGGGAAGCGTGAATTTTCAGGCGGTACCCTACAATTGTTCAATGCATTATAAGCATCTGTTTTGATGACAGTATATGACATTTAACAGATGAGCATTTTAGTCAAAAGTTTTAAAATGAGCTCGCAATTCTAAAATATAATTTATTATCCAATAAGTGAATTTTAAAACCTCTTCTATTATAAACCTAGGCAGTGAACAAGATAATCAAGAGAGCAAAAAAGTTTGTCCACCAAGTAGAAAGTAGTCTAGGAAATGTCACCAATTCAAATTACTCCTTTAAGCCCATGGGCAATCTATTCTACTGCCATTGTCTCTTCATGCTTACTCCAAAACTTGGGTCTTTTGTGAATATCCTTTTAGGTATAAAAGCCAAGAACCTCCAGTTTCAGAATTAAGGTTTTAGGTATAAAAGCCAAGAACCTCCACTTTCAGAATTAAGATCAGAGATAAGAGACTGGGCCTGAATAATTGAATTACCTTTGTGTTGGCAGCCTGTCGCCCTAAGGAGAGCCAGAATCTTTTGTTTTTACCTGTTTACTCTGCACAGGGACTTCCAAGAGGCTACAAGTTCTGCAAACAGAACTTCTTCCCCAAATTGACTCCTGTTCTCTGAGGAGATACTGGCACGTGCGCATGTCCCTCCCTACCAACTAAAAAAAAAAAAAAAAAAAAACTTGTTCCAGCAGTAGCTTATTAATTATCCAAGCATAAACAAAATTGCATGCTATTTTCTTATTCCTTTGTTCTTATCTTTAATAAACGCTTGGGCTGGGAGAGTGAAAGGCAGAGCTGCTCTTGCTGACACTCTCCCCAGCCTCCTGCTGCTGCAAATTCATTTAGACTCCAATCTTCGTTAATAGCTGAGAACTTCATCGGCTGTCTGCGGCACCTCTATACATCCATATTACAAGATTCTGGGATTTTGAGCTCTTCGAGAAACAGAAATAATGGAGGATATAAACCTGCAGGTACCAAGCAAGAATGTCTTAAAGTTTAAGCATATGAGAGTCTGCACAGGGACAAGGTTTGTAAGCTGCTCCCAGAGAAAGAGGTGGGGACTCTATATAAGCAGCGCATTCATTCAAAGTTGTCCATTACTTTTGATGTACATCATAGAGAATCACAAATCTACCTGGTCACACCCTGGAAGTAATTGATGCAACAATAGTTAACAAATCCATAAACCCCCTCCCCAACAAAAGATTATATTAGAACAAGGGCCTCCCTGGTGGTGCAGTGGTTAAGTGCTGGGCTGTGGAGCTGTTGGCAGCAGCTACGCCGCTGCTCCCCTCAGCAGTGTATTTCTGATCTGCCTGTTCTGCTCCCCACTCTGTCTCTGGTGAAGCCTCTCACTGCCCCACGCCTCTGGCCTGTACCCCAGCTGTATGTATAAATAAATAAATCTTTAAAAAAAAAAAAAAAAGAACAAGCCTGTCCCTTCCAAAAGCCCACGTGTGTATATGCAGGCATCTCTTTCTTAAACCTACCACTTTTAGGGGCAGCTCTTTCTGCCCTCTTGTGTCTGTGCAAATATCCTTTGCTTTCCTTTCCCTTTTTATAATAAGCCTGACATTTGGGATATAACACTGAAAGGGGAGCTGTTGTGTCCGGAGCAATACCACACTGCTACACGGGAGTTGTGGAGCAGGCTACACGATGCAGGGTGCTGCTCAATGAGCGAGATCCTGACCTTTTTAGTTTCAGAATTATCACACATCAGTTACAGAGGTCAGGAGGACAAGGAGAAAAAAACGGGTAAAACTAAAGAATGTGTCCTAGATATTAGGGGCTTTGGGGGGCATGAGTATGCTGACCAGATAATTCTTATCTGTTTGGCCACTAAATGATGTAATTGAAATTATATCCCAGCCCCTCTGGTATGGTTCTAATCTTATCAACAAGGCTTTTCACTGATCAGCTTCTGGGGTCCCTTGTCACGCACTAGTGCTCAGCCCCCCAGGGGTTCCCAGTCATACCTCACGATGCATAAGTCAGGAGTATGTTTTATGCACCATTGTCAGCCACCCCCCGCCCCCCGCCCCCAGGCTTTCCCAGTCACACCTTGAAGTGCATAACCTTCCCAGATGAAAGGCACCTTGTAAGGTTTTGCTATGACTTAATTAATTGGGCCGCTCTGACCTTGTATAGGAATGCAGAACTGTAGATAACAATTGGGGTCAAACAGGCTGCTTAGGTTTAGCAAAATTTTTCTCAGAGGTAACCCAAGCGCTCATTCTCTGAACCTAACACCTCTCCAAATCCACATCAATGACTGTCAAGAGAGACAGGGAAAGGTAGATGTTCAAAAGTGTCAGGTAAAGATTGTTTTCTGACATTTGACTTTTCTTCCTGTGATTGTCTGGAAAAGTGATTTCTACACCACTAGTTAAATGTTATAAAAATTCATTCTGTTCTCGTATCCAGTACCTAGATGTTGGTTATGCCAGTTTGTATTCATTTATGACTTAGTTTCTGGATGCAGCTTATAGTACATACCCACCAAAATAAAGCAAATTCCTAAATTTTCTTACTATCACTCCACAGACAGAGGGAAATATTTCACTAGACTAGAATGCAAAGAAAGTCCCCAAGAGTCATAGGGAAATACTTATAAGTATCTTCATAGATAAGGAGTGTACATCATAAGAGAAGAGTAGGTAAGGTAGTATATCACTAATAAGAAGTGGAAAAAGACATGCATAAATTTGAAATTTTGTAGCAGGAAAATCCCCTCTCTGGAAAGGGGGGCTTCCAGGTTCTCTGCCCCATGTAAGGAAGTACAGATCTGAGCAGAGGTAAAATGAGAAAAGACTAGGAAAAGGCCTGAGAGGGGAAAAGCTGAGGACGAAGAGAGAAAAGAAGACAGAGAAGGAAGGTGAAGCAGAAGAGACTTGTGAAGAAGCCACACTTGCTTCTAGGCCTTGGACTTGTACAGGGACTTGGGCGACATGGGAGGAGACACTTGAAGGAGACAGAGATGTAGGTAAGAGACCAATGGGGAGGTTGACCATGGCAGCCTTTATCTTGACTTGGATTTTGATTTTGCTCTTTTCCTCCAGACTTGCCTGGCTCCTTCTGCACCTTTCCTTTGGGTCCCCACTAGAAGGTGCCTTAGACTTGTGGCAAGCTTTTGGGCCTCAGCTGCCCTGCTTTGGATCAGCCCTGTTTGGCTGGGCATTTGCCCACAAGGGGATAGGTAAGTATGGATGTTTTGGGGGGGAATTATTTTAACTATTTTCTTTCTATTCTCTCTCTCTTTTTTTTTTAATGACACACTGTTTCTCTATTTCGCACTAATTGTAATTGTATTAAGCTTATTTTCTATTGATGGTCTTACACACTAGAGTATGTTTTGTCTTGATAGGGCAGATGGCAGAACCCATTTAAAGAGGCAGTTTTGGTGGTCCCACGGTGCCCCTCATTCTCCCCTGTAACAATTTTAATTCACTCTATTTTTATTATTAGGAGTTTTAGCTAAAAAAAAAAAAAATTCAAAACTAAGTGAATAATAGGGGCACTTGAAAAAAACAACCTATTTAGAAGAAACTGGAAATGTATTTAAAGCATGCCAAGTTTGAGTAGTTATGCATTTGAAGCTAGAATTGTTCAGTTCTAGTTTAACTTGGAGATTCTCATGATATTCAAACAATTTCAGATCATAGAAAAAGATGAGTTTTCCTTTTCATTTTCTGAACTTTTCCTATTTGATAGAAATAAGAATATAATTATAAAATGCCCTAGGACTCAAAGGACCTTTCAATTTTTTGTTTAAAGTTGATAAGGAATCAGTTCACATATCTGTATTCATTAGAATCATTTGTTTTTAGTCAGGACATATTAACTTTATTTAAAATAAGTTATAGCTATATCCCACTGTGTTGTTTTAACATATTTTGTTGTTTTCATGTGCTTTTAAACATTTTTTCTTTCAATTTTCAGATATACTTTTTATTTTCTTATATAGATTTTATTTTTCAGAGCAATAACAGCAAAAATGAGCAAAACTACAATATCCATAAATTCTCTTACTTTTTATTAATCATTAGAATCAAATTTCTTTCCTTTTTACTTTGTGCAAGTCTTTATTTTTTATAATATATTATTCAATATTGATTACCTTGAAATTTTAACTTTGATTCCTTTTATTTCTTTCCATAATATATTTCATAACTAACTTTTACACTTTTGATTTTTTGCTTTGTTATTTTAAATGTTCTTTTATACAATTTAAGCTTCATTGTTTTTGTATTGTGTTATCCAGCACTTAGTCTTATCATTTGCTCTTATAATTCTTTTTGTTTTTAACTCAACTTCTGTCTTTCTTATATTGTTTTATTGAAACTCACTGACTTTATTTCATCATAATTCTTTATTTTTCCCAGTTATTTTAAGTATTACTTACAAATTACAATTGTTTTCAATTAGTTTGTCGTTGTTGTTATAAAGAAAGCATTTATTATGGATGGTTCAAGTATGAAAAGACTGTACCTCTAAAAGGAGATGCCATTGTTCATCAAACTCCCCAGCAAGTCATTCTCTACTTCCTCTCTGCCACAACACACAGGCGAGAACAAGACCGTGGGACTCAGTAGTTCTTTCCGGGACTGGGATGTAGTGCAGTTCGGAACCTCTATTGGATACTGAACACAAATGTAGGTTATAACTTTGGTTTATATTTCCATTTGTTGTATATCAGCCCCAAGGAGAAGGTGATACCTGGGTGTGATCTCATGCCCTCATTCCCGCACTTAAGAAGTCAGGAGAAGACATAAAAGTAGACACACAAAGAAAAGTTAATGTACAAGGGGAATGAGAAAAAGGAGAAGAGAGAGAGATATTAACTGGTCCTTACCTCCTACGAGTAATGCCGGATATCTTTCTGACCTGAGATCCCAGATGAAAGATGAAAGCAGGAAAAGCAAGTGAGTGCAAGCGCCCATCTTCAGTTTTAGACCCAGCATTCCACTTAACTCCAATCTTAGTTCCCAGCAAAGCGCTCTTTGGGTTAAAAAGTAAGCGCCTACTCCTTGCCCAGCAGGAAGGTTTGAGAGGCTTGAATAGATAAAGGGAATTGGTAAGGTTGCTATGGGAATGAGGCCTTAAAATCCATCACTTTTGACCAAGAACGTGGAAGCAGGGCCAGAACACATTTTGCTTCAAAGGTCAATGCCCAAGACTAGACATTCCAGCAAATAATTAGCACAAACCCATTCCCCCAGTCATGAAAAGCTCGCGAAAACAGTTTACAAAAAGGGAGCCCCAAATCCTTCTTTGCGTGCAGACCTCTCCCATCCAGCCCCCTGCTCCTTTACCGGATATTTCAATAAATCTGCCTTTTCTCTTCTCCATTCCATTTTGGTGAATTCTTTCACCCCGTGCCTCCAACCTCACCTCGATATTTTTTTTTCCCCACTGCATTTATTTAGAATGTATGCTTTCAATATCCACAATTCTTCATTAAGTTATATAAAACTATTAGAAAAACCAGGGGCAAAGGGGAAATCTTCCCATGCCCTTTTGGGTTCTTCTGGGATGCCGAATGGTCAAACAAGTTTTGGACATATTGCTGAGAGGGAAAAGAAAGTGAATGCAAAAACATGAATACCTCCTCCAGTAAGAGAAGTAACTCACTACATGGCTTCACTCCATTAAATAAACTCAGAAGCTAAAAGACTAAAAGACAGAGAGAGTGAGGGGAAGGTCAATTATGTGAGGTTACTAGAAAAGCAACAGTAAACAAAGGTTTGGCTGTTATGTAGATTTAGTTCTGTTTTCCTCCTTAGATAGTTGTTAAAGAGATTAGGTCTTTTCTAAAAAAAAGTGGAGACTCTCTTACAGAGAGATTTACAGGTAAACTTCTTACAAAAGAGGAACTTCCACTCAGCTTTCAAAGTCCCTCCTAGGAATAATAATTACATTAAAATAATATATTTGGGGTGGCAAACTTCTACATCCCTACAAAAGAGATATTCATAGTACATAACTTTTCTCTACCCTTTTTCTCTCTTCTTTGACTTATTCTATTAAAAAGTCTTTCTTCTGATTATTATTTGAAGGTTCTTTTGTAACTGTGATATCCATAGTAAGGGGAGGTTTCAGGTTCTCTGCTCCACCCAAAGAAGGGTGGAGCTGAGCAGGGAGAAAGACTGGGAGAAAGAAAGGAAGAAAAGCAAAAGAGTAGCTTTACTTGAGGAGGGAGGAACATAGAGCATAGACTAGAAGAAGCAGCCATGCTTGACTCTTGGCCTTGGCCTTGTACTAGGGATTTTGGGACATGGAAGGGATGTGTGAAAGAGACAGAGACATCGGTGATATACCTTTGGGGAGGCTGACAATGACAGCCTTTATTTTGACTTGTATGTTGATTTTACCCTTTTCCTCCCAGATTTGCCTGGCCCTATCTACCCCTTTTCTATGGTTCCCTACCAGAAGATGTTTTAGACTTAAGACCTGCTCTGGCTCAATTCTGTTTGGCTGGGCATTTACCCATGAGGGGATGGATCACTTTGGTTGTTTGCTGGGGAAACTATTTTAAGTATATTCTTTCTCTATTGCATGCTAATTCTATTAAAATTCTTTTCTATTGGTCTTATACACTAAAAGTATGCTTGTTTTAGTGCAGCAGATGGCAGAACCCATTTAGAGCAGGTAGGTTTGGGGGTCCCAGGGCATTCCTTAGTCTACCTGCTAACACTTCAACAACTTACATATTTTTTTTTTTTATTTATACATACAAGTTGGGGTACAGGCCAGAGGCGTGGGGCGGTGAGAGGGTTCACCAGAGACAGAGCGGGTAGCAGAACAGGCAGATCAGAAATACACTGCTGAGGGGAGCAGCGGGCGAGGCAGGAGAGGTCTGCCGCGTCATGTGGGATTCTCCCCGGGCGGGCGTCGAACTCGCGTCGCCGCTGCCGACAGCTCCACAGCGCAGCGCTTAACCGCTGCGCCACCGGGGAGGCCCAACAACTTACATATTTTAAAATATTTTTTATCACCTTAATGGTTGATGTTATCTTAGTTAGGCACAATTCTTTCCTATTACTGATCTGTACATCTAGTTTCTTTTAGATTCATGTTACACATGAGAAATCAGATGTTAATTTATTCTTTTTATCTGTAAATATATATGCATCTGTATCTTCACAGTTCAGGAATTTTCTAAGGCTTTGTTTATATCCACTTATTTTCATTATTAATCCAGCTTGGAAATAAGAATTTTAATCTAATTGTTACAGGGCAGGGAGAGGGACACCCCTGAAACCCCAAACCTGCCCTGTTCTAAATGGGTCCTGCCATCCGCCGCATCAATACAAAACATACAGGACCTTTGGTGGAAACCAGACTTTAATACAATTAGAAAAGACAGAGAAGACTAAGAATATATTTTCTAAGTCAAGCACCCCCATGTTATCCAACTCCTCGTGGGTACCAAGTCCACCCAAACAACGGGATTGGCCCAAAGCAAGTCCCGAAAGCCTGCCACAAGTCTAGAACAGCTTATGTCAGGGAGCCACACATAAGGGTCAGAAACAGCCAGACAATTCTGGGAGGAACCAAAATACCTTTCGGCAGGGACCCATCCAAAAGGGTCAGATACAGTCAGACAATTCTGAGAGGAACAGAACAAAATCAAAACCAAAATCAACACAGCCATCGTTAACTTCCCCACGGATCTCTCACCCACGTCTATTTCAACCAGTCCAGGCCAGTGCAGCTTCTTTACAAGTCTCTGCTCCTTGGGCCTCTGCTGGCTTTCCATCCTTCTTCCATCTCCTCCTGTCTTCTGTCTGTGTGTCTTCTCTGTGTGTGTCCTCTCTTCTGTGTGTCTCAAGCTTCTCATATCCTGCTCAGCTCCACCCTACGTTGGGTGGGACAGGGAACCTGGGACACACCCCTTCTCCTGGGGACCACCCTGTTACGTAATGACTTATTCTTCTGGTTAGGAAAATGATCTCTAATATTATCATGGTTTCCATGACCCTCTTTTTCATTACAATTGTTTTCCTCTGGAATTATTCAAATCATGTTTGTAATTTAATGTGTTCAAGAGATTAAGACAGATTTCTCTCCTTCGATGTTTTGAACACAGGAAAATGGTTGAAACAAATTTATTCTCAAGCAACTCATTTTGTAAATGAACATAGCTATATTGGAATGGGCCAAAAGCAAATGGCATATTTTGGCTATCATTTTCAAATGGGGGCAATATTAAAATTCCTGCAGAAGGAATATGATGGGCAAAGAGAAAATAGAAAAGAGAAACAAAGAAGTCTAGTGATATTCATGTTAATTTCCAGCTAAGTTTTTTCTACCTAAACTTTGAACCCAAAGTGTGTGTCCATGTTACACTTGATAAAAATGCAAGAATAAAGCTAGTGTTTAACACAGTATCATTTGATAAAGACTGTCTCTAGTGGATTTGTAACAGGGTGGTCCCTAGGAAAAGGGGAGGTGCCAGGTTCCCTGCCCCACCCAACAAAGGGTGGAGCTAGGCAGGGAGGAGAAGAAACTGAAGAGGAGACTGAAGAAGGAAGCAGGATGGAGAACCAGAAGGAGACCTGGAGGAGGTACATGGAGCAGAGAGACATGTGAAGAAGCTGCACTTGCTTTTTGGTTCTGGACTGGTTGAAACAGATGTGGGTGAGAGACCCGAGGAGAGGTTAAAAATGGCAGCGTTGATCTTGATTTTGATTTTGTGTTTTTCCTTTCAGACTTGTCTGCTTGTTTCTGACCCTTTTCTATGGATCTTCACAGGAAGGTGCTCTGGACTTGTGGCAGGCCTTTGGGCCTCTGGCCCTGCCTTGGGCCAACCCTGTTTGTCTGGGTACTTACCAACAAGGGGATGGATAACTTCAGGTGCTTGATTTGGAAACTTTATTCTTTGTTGCACACTAATTGTATTAAAATTCCTTTCCATTAAAGGTCTTAAGGTCTTACACAGGAGAATGTTTTGTCTTAATGGGGTGGATGGCGGAACCTAATTAGAGCTGGTAGGTTTGGGGGTTTTGGAGTGTCCCTGTCCCTGGCTGGCTTGTAACAGATTGAGATATTTGATAAAAAGGGAAAAGAAAATTGTGCAAGTAGAAACTCAGGAAAGAGGTAGAAAATAATCCTCTCAAAGGCTAAAACCCATCTCAAAGTTAGACCTGTATTCTTTCTACCCACAGTTTAACACATAATCATGTCCTACTGTTTTTTTCCTAACATGGCCAGTTAAGTCAGATAATGTATAATCACTTTGACACAGTACTGAGACTAACATGTTCTTCCAGAATAATTCTGCTTCTCTAGTTAAAGAAAACCTAGTTGCCTTCATCCATGAGCTTTCTATGTATCAGCAGAGTCTGACCACTAACCATGACCTTCAGCCAATTCTGCAACCCTTTGTACCCACTGGTTTCCTGCCAAACCCTCATTCCTGTGCCCCCAGCCTACTACCCAGTCAATGGGATTTAATTCTTTTGTCTGGTGAAATATGTATGACTATTCTGATCCTTTTAGGGGGATAGATCTGAGTTTGGGGTTCCTACCACCCGATGACCCAGTTTTGCATTAAAGTCTTGTCCGTCCCCAGTTCCTGCTGCCATATCTTTAGTGGCATTTTATGTGACTCTGGTAGTGAGCCCAGATTTCAGCATAACAAGGTACACCACATACACACAATCTTTGGCTCAAGAATATCTTGGGATATCAGGGACTGCATGTTCTCAGATATCATTGGAATTTAAAGGAACATGATGAAATCAGTTGACATCTGGGTGATTTTTCATGGTCTTCAGATTTTACCTCAGGCAATACACTTGAACCCCATTAATGCTGATCCTCAATGAATGTGATAGAAAAGTCTAATTTGAGTTCCTGTTTTGGTGTGAATTAAGCGGAGTAAAATAAGCAGAAGTATTAGTCCTACCATATACATATTTCTTCTTTGAGGAACCATAGGAGAAATATTCATGTCTTTGTTTTTAGAAAATTATGGAGCAATATGCTAGTCTTTGCTTTGGTTGCTAAGAAATTTAAATTAAACTTTTTTGTTACCTTTAGTGTCTGAGTGTGACCTTTGTTTTGCATCACAAAGTTCTGTTTTCCTATTTGTCAAAATAATTCATCCATTGCATAAATCTGTTTGTTTATTTTTCAGTCTATGTTTGGCTTATTGTGTTTTAATGCATACTGTAATTTCCCCAACCCTTGTTGGACATGGTAATGGACAAATATAGAATACAAATATAAAAAAAAATAATGGATTATTAGTCCTATACAAAGTCCCCCTTTCTAGCCCCTAATTGCTGACCTACAATCCATTTACTCCTCACCTGTTGACTCAAAATTATATTCTATAAAGCAAATGTTTTAAAATATTGTCCTTGTGATCCTTTATCTGAGGAAAACTTCAAAAAACAAGGTCAGGGCTCCATAAACTTCCATGTAGATCAAAGTTCCCCTGGCTATTCCACACGGCAAGGGGACTGTCTGGTCTCCTGCTTGCTGTGGGATCCAAGCTGGAGGCAGCAGAGTGGCCAGCAACTAGCAACATCCCTGATGCAGCTAACACAGAGCTTCAAGCATGGTCATTTTTATATACTCTAACTTGTTAATTTTCAATTACTGTTTGTTGTCTGAGGAAAGAAAATTTCTTGTGTTTATTCCTAAGAAATTCCTTATAATAATTCCCTTTACATGAGACCCTTGTATCTTTATTGTGCTCACAATAATGGACTCCTGGACTCACTTCCCTAACCAGAATGGATGCAATAATAGGTTAATGTTTTACTATTACTAATAAGTAACTAAGCAGGACACCCTGAAATTTAAATTAATAAAATAACACTAATGTAATATGCAGGATGGATTATTTCTTAATTTGTAATTATTAGTGACTTTATGAAGGGTGCAGAATCATCATCCTTTTGGTGCTTTACAGAATACATGGAATCTTCATTTTCACCAAGCACTCTATATTCATTATTTTCATCCCATTTCCACCCTCATTTTTTCCCAAAGATTTTATTTACTTATTTTTGCGTAGAAGAGCTGGGGTGTAGGCTACGATGCAGGGTTGGGGGAGAGAGAGGAGGGCAGTAAGAAGATTCACCAGAGACAGAGTGGGGAGCAGAGCAAATGAAATACACTGCTAAGGGGAACAGCAGGCCAGAGAGAAGAGGTCTGCTGTGACATATGTGGGTCAGCCGGGATCACACTCAGGTCTCAGCACTGACAGCACTAACACTTAGCCCCTTGCCAACAGGGAAGCCCTTCACTCTCATTTCTATTTCAGGCTAACTTGTCTTCATCTTATGACTTCCTTTGGAAAGTCTCCTAACTTCTTTCTCTATGTATTTTCTCCTCTTATCTAAACTCCATGTCATTCATGGATAAATCTTTCAAATTGTATCTTAAAATGCTAATTAAATACATTTCATCGGTAGTATTCAAAAAGGATAAACTCTTTACTGGACATACAAGGCTCTACAATTTCACCTGTGCCTCCCTCTGGAGTCTCATTTTGGGTCCTTCTTTCCCTTAGGTGCTACAGTGAAGCCACATTAAACTCTATGAGAATATGACTTATACAAACGATCTTACCCATCTCTGTGTTTTCCTTTATGCACTTACCTCCTTTTGGTTGAAATGCCCTTTCCTCTCTTGATTGTTCCCTTCTAAAAATCAGCTCTGAGGCCTTATCTTTCAGTTTACTGTCTGGTTATATACTTCCCATGATACTTTATTCAACTGAATGATTATGTGTGGAGAGTGTTAGTCTTCTTTACCTTACAAGCACGATTGAGATAAATCCCTAATGGGATTTATCTACCCATTATGGTCCAATCCTTTGTTGATGTTGACATAGTGAATCAGTTGACTTAGAATTTAGATCCAGGTGACACAGATTTTTGTGTTGTGAGATGACTTAGCTAACTCTTATCATCTTGTGTAAAGTGAATTGCTGCTACTTTTTCCTCTGTGACCATACTGACTGATTTTTTTTATGATAATGACTGATCTGTGTACTTTTTTCTCCAGTCTTATGTCTCTTTCCAATACTCAGAATGGAATGAAGCTAGATTTTGCTCTAACCTATCCAATTTTCCAGAATTACTGCTTTGGATAAGATTTACTTTACTGCATCCCATAGGACCATGGCATCTGTTGGGGAGAACTCCAGGACACAATGAAATATAAGTGCACTCACCACACCAGACTTTTCAGTATGAATTGATGCATTCAGCAGCTCTCTTCATCATTTCTAATTCAGAATTACAGTTATTATTTGTTACATTAAACAGAGATTTTCCTGTTTTCTAAGAAGTTTTCTTCTTAGTTGTCTCTTGGCTTCAAGGAAAACAGATTAGAAATACCTTCAATATACCCCTTTAACTGCAAGTTCCCCTTGAATATTACCTCCACTTATTCTGTATTCCTGAATCTCCTCTATGTCAAAGCTCTAATGATTCCCTAATTGACAAGTCCTAACTGTCTCCTCTGTTGACAGCCTCTACAAGGAAAAGTCTTGTTTCTATCACTTTGTTTATAGTGCAATTCTCAGTTTAATCTCTAGTCTCATTCTCCTTTGCCACTTCTTTTTCCTGTCTCACACTAGAGTCTTTACCTTTGTTGCTAGTGAAAATACATCCCTTTGTTTCTGTACCTGGAAGATTTTTTTGTAATTATGAAGCTATTAATCCTATTGACATAAATTTACAGTACAGTATGTCACCTAAAAGAGTAATAATCCAAACACTATAAGAACACACCTACATTATTCATTGAATTACAATATAAGAGAGTTTGCTCAGTTTGGAAAGCTCTAGCAACTCCATAATATCTTTTAATCTTTTAATTAAGGTCCATTGTTGGTATGAAACCTTCCAAGAAAAGTTGTTATTTCATATCTACATTTTATCTATTTGACATCCAGGGATCATGATTGTAATTAATTCATTCAAAGTATTCTAAAAATAGTTTCCCATGAAATTGCTTTGGGAAGTCAAAGAGGGTTGGAGAGTGAAGTTACTCCCTTTCTCCTTTGCCTGTATCAGTCTTTGCTAATGGAGCTCACACTGTTCTCTCTCTCTCTCTCTGGAGAACTTCAAGAATTAATTTTATGGATATTCTTTTTTTTTTTCAAAGATTTATTTATTTACACATATAAGAGCTGGGGTGTAGGCCAGGGGAGTGGGGGTCAGAGGATTCACTAGGGACAGAGTGGGGAGCAGAACAGGAGGACTGACTGAAATGCACTGCTGAGGGGAGCTGTGGGTGAGAGAGAAGAGGCCTGCTTTGCCATGTTGGTCAATTCCCTGGCAGGGATTGAACTCCTGGGGTAGAGGCTAGTGATGGCTTCATAGTGCTGTGATTTAACCCCTTGCACCACCAAGGAGGCCCAAATTTTAAGGGTGTTCTTATCAATGTAAGTTAAATATACAGAACTCAGGATAGTGAGCATCTTAAACTACCATGATTTACATAAATGAATACAAAATGTTCCCCAGAACTATTTGCTGGCAGAGAATCTGGCCAAGAACAGAGGTATTGATTGTAAGAGCCAAGAAAGGCCTCTGGACTGGGAATTTATCAACACTAGCAATTTACTTTAATGGTCTTTCCTGAGGACATCTGAAATATTTTCAATGTTTAGAAAATTTGTTTACTACCTGAAAAGTTTCTACTAAGAGAAAACTCCATGTACTTATAAGAACATTTCAATTGCCCTATTGTTTTTCAAATCTATATGTATTTGCCAATATCTATCATACAGATTTTAGAAAACATATTTTGCCTCATAAATTTATGAATGAATCAATTTCCTACTGACATTAGCAGTGTATTTTTTTCTTTCCCTTCAACTTTTGTTCTTCTTCAGCAAAGAAATCAAATACAACTTATGTTTTATATTTTATGATACATTTTTCAAAATACTTTGACATGTTGGTTGATAAATCACACTGGAGTAATGATACAAAGTCTTGTAGTTTTAAAAATACAAACATATGGATGAAATTGATACAATTGTACCCAAGTGAAGAGCAAGGTTTTCTAGCATCAGCAGGTCAGGTGTTTGCTGCAGAAATGCAGGTAAGTCTTATGAGTAGTGTCTACACCCCACACTGGCAGAATTGCCCGGTTTGTGTGAGTTCAAGAGCAGAGTAATGACTTCTGGTTTCTCAGCCATATCCTCCTCCAAGCTATCACTATAGCCTATATTCTAAACTTCCTGTGGCTAGCCTGAGGCTTTGGTCCAGATTTAAATACAATACAAGACAAATCCTTTGATTTAAATCTAGACTAAAATTACATTTCAGTTTATATGCATATCTATGCCCAACAAAAATAGCAGTCTAATTTAAAAGAGGTTTAATAAATAACTAATATGTATCAAATCCTCACTAAGCATCAAATGTTGTACTAGCTTTTATTTAGAGAATGCAGACAAGCATGATTCAGCTATAGCCACAGTATGAGCTTCCTTAGTAACCTAATCTCTGTATTCTAGGAATGAGATGAATCTGACTTGAACGCCAAGATCTGCAGGGTATTTTGCTGTGGCAAAAGCTCTCAGTGGCTCTTTAGGTATGGCAGGCAGGCTCATCTAATGGGGTAGGTCAGTTACAAACTATCAGGAAAGATGTTAACTAGGGAGGTTTGGAACCCTAAAGAGAACATCATAAATTCCACTGTCCTTATATTGACCTACTCAAAAGCTGATATCCAGGCATCCCTAGAGATAATGATACAGATTTTCCTGTCCAGTAAAAAATCAGCTCTATCTCCTGCAGAAACCATTCCACATCTACCAAGAGAAATGTGTGGTAATATAGTATGCTTTCTATTACGAGAATTTAAAAAAGCTGTCAGGGAAGGACGATTCAGAAAATCAATAGAAAAAACGTTGAATATGCATATGATGAAATACTATAGACTGGTAGAAAGAATAAGATTTATTCATATCAATATTAGCTAGATAGCAAAGTGAAATGTTCAGTAAGAACGAGAATCATGGCACTTTCTTGATATATTGTGTAATTAATGAATTATACAATGCAATTTATGAGCATTAGACATACACATACCATATGTTTTTTAAAAAATCCACATGTATATAAATAAGTCTGGACAGTGGCTTAGGAAAAATGTATATTGTGAACCAAAAAAAAAAAAAATGGGTGTTTATAGCAGGAGGGAATGTCAAAGGAAATAAAATAAAGTGTGTGTGTGTGTGTGTGTGTGTGTGTGTGTGTGTGTGTGAAAAATAGAGAAAGAAAGGAAAAAGAACAGGCATGGTTTTCATGTAATACTGGCTCCCAAATCAATGGTAGATAATAAAATAAAAAACAAGAACAAAATAATCTTGGCTGGAATGTGGGTCTGCTAATCCTAAGTGGCCTATTTGGCCACCACTTTTGTTACCTGCAGTTTTGCATTCCTATACAAGGTCAGAACTGTCGGGTCAATCAGTTATAGGAGCCTAACCCTACAAGGCGCCTTTCAAATCAATCAGGAGCAGAAAGCTTGATCACCCTGGGAAGGGTGTGCATTATGAGGTATGACCAGGAATTATGGGGGGCGGGGGGGGGAGGCTGTTGACTGATGCATAAACCTCCTCTCAATTTACACATCACAAGGTATAACCAGGAATGCCCTGGGGGCTGTTGAGTGACATATAACAAGGGACTCCAGAAGATGATCATCAGCAGAACACCTTGTTGATAAGATTGGAACAATGGCCAGGGATCTGGGGTATGGTTTCCGATTACAACGCTTGGTCATCAAGCAGATAAGAATTATCTGATCAGCAGACTCATGTCCCCCTGAAGCACATTTTTTTTAGTTTCACCCATCTTTTTCTCTTTGTCCTCCTACCCCACATAACCAATGCTGTATGATTATTCTATTGACAAAAAACAGGATCTTGCTCTTTCAGCAGCATCCTGCATTGTGTAGTCTGCTCCATGACTCCTGTTTATCAAGGTGGTGTTGCCCACACAACACTGGAATTTTTATAAAAGCCAAATATTTCAGTTGGGAAAAAAATAGATTAAAAACAAAACAAATAAAGCAGTGAGTAGTACTGAAATTACAAGCCTATAAGACTAAAGCTGGGTGAAAAGACTAGCAAGTTTGGTTTTTCAGTAGAAGACAAAAGTAACTGTTACAGATTGGGATACTAGAACTATGGCAACTGCTTTGGGAAAGAGGGATGAATGGGTGGGTATGATTTAGAAAGGCAGTTAAGGTGGGAGAGATGTAGAATATAAGAGATTACATGAAATTTTCTTTTTCAAATGTCTTCAAATTTCCAACTATATTAAGTAGTATAGCACTAAGGCATACACAAGATTAAGTATGCAGATGGTAAATTCACTCTGCATAAAACTATAAGAATGTATTTTCAATTATTTAAGAAATCAAAAACATGAAAATAAAAACAAGAGGACATGACTATAAAATAAATACCAATTAAAATAGTGATAATAAAATGGTAAATATTAAAATTGAATGCTAAAAATTTGCTCATATCATAACTCCAGGTGCAACATAATTGAATGGAATTTAGTAGAGAACAGGGTTTTGTTTACTCTCTAATGAAAAGCTATACACTCATCAACAATATAATTACCATACTTCTTGAATCCCCACACAATCTTCACCCAAAGACATGAGTTTAAATCTATTTCTGATGGATCCAATTCAACACTTCTATATACAATTGAAACATAGCCAACCAATTTCCAAAGAGAGATATCCAAAATTAAAGTTAATTTAAATTTTTAAATTCACCTTAAAAAGCAAGAATTTTGAGATATGTGAATTATTTTTGTCCTTTATAAATGTTTTTATTATCCTAGCATTTATTATTAAAATTAATAATTTTTAATCCAGACACCCATTCCCCAATTGAAATAGCAGAAAACTATGGTAATGATAGTATAAGCACCCATGAAATGAGAATAACAATGTCCCTGATAAAAAACATGCACATATACTACAGACAGAGACAATAAAACTCACTTTTCTTGCTCAAAAGATCTCTCTTCCTCCAAAGTACTACATAATGATACTTGAGAAATCTATCCTATTGGTTTGTTGCTTGGCATTAAGTTTACTCTTGTGTATTTCCTTTGATAGATATAGAATAATAAGACTTTGAATTTCTACTATCAATAAATGTACTTATTTTCCCTGGCAGGTAAAAGATTCTGAGCTGGGTTTACATCTTTAGATTACATTCCTTTTTTTTCCCCCACAGTGGATTGTAGATATTATTCTAGATACTTATTTTCTCTTATACTACATAAAGAAAAAAAAAATCTCAAGACCAGTCTAGTGGGATTTCTTTTGCGAATAATTTCTTCTTGTTGTTGTTGTCTGAAAGCTTGTCAGAATTTATTTCTATTTTCAGATTTAGAAATTTGCCAAAAAATTCCTCTGTGTGTATGTGTGTGTATGTGCACTAGTTCATCTGTGTGAGAAAATTCTTCCCTAACATTGCTTATTTTCTCTGACTTCTTTCATTTTCCTTCTCTTGAACGTATACATTTTGTCTTTAGATGCCCTGAATAACTCTTACAAGGTCCTTATCAATTTCTATATTTTTAGCACTACAAGATTTTTGAGATTCTAATCTCATTCTTTACAATCACCATCTACTTTTCGATTGTTCTGATAATATTTAAACTTGAAAATTATTTGCTTAATATCTAAAAGTTTTATTATCATATAGTTGAATTACTCTCAATGTTTCTTTTTTCTGTAGTTTTTCCTACTAATTTAATATCAAAGTTAGATTCAAATTCTAGAGTCAAATTCACCAGAATAAATAACCTATTTCAATGTTTTCACGGTTGTTCAAATCTCTATGGCCTGAATATCCCTAACCATAAATCTACCTTTTGTCATTATTGCTTTTATTTGTCTTTATAACTCAAATCAAACTTATAAGATAACTTGAGGGATACCAGCGACAGTAGGTGCTTTGATGTCTAGAAATAGCCATTGGTGATATACAACATAGCACTGTCTTCCTCTGTTGAGGGGCCATCGAAACACTTTATATTTTGTAGTCACTGTCAATGAAAAATTTACTATTCTCAAAAATTCAGATTAGGACCTCCTTGGTGGCTCAAGGGGTTAATTGTCAGCACTATGAAGGTATCTGCAGCCACTGCAGCACAAGTTCGATCCCCGGCCAGGGATCTTCCCGTATGGAGCAGCAGAGCTCTCCAGTCTCGCCTGCTGCTCCCCTCAGCAGTGTACTTCAGTAGATCCACCTTTTCTGCTCCCTACTCTATCTCTGGTGAATCCTCTTACCACCACCACCCACACCGCTGGCCTACACCCCAGCTCTTGTATGCATAAATAAATAAAACTTAAAAAAAATTCAGATTAAACCATTTCCTCTGGTAATGCCCCCACACTTCTTCCAATTCCAGAGTATCCTTAGAAGGACACACTTGCTCTGAGTCATCCTGCTTCTCACCAGTCAGGTATTTCTACAGATGACACTTTCACCAGGAAACACATAAACTAATTCTTATCCCAGGACTCTCCACATAGCCCCTAGGTAACTATCTGACAAAGAGACGATGAACTTCCAATGTACATTTTTTTCTTTCCAAATCCCAGTTCAGGGGTGGGTATGGGGAAAGGGGTTCTATTTTTCTGTTCTCAAATTTGCATGTGGAGATCTTCACTGAGTTAATATTTTTCTCTATTCATTTCCAAATTTTCTGTAGTTTGGAACTGCTTATCTGTGCAAAAGTGTATTTTGTTTGGCTCATCCATGTGGTAAGCTGCTAGAATAAGTCTGCTTTGATAAAGGAAAAGACCTCTGATTTTATAGGGGGTATAGATTTAATGCATTTCAGAAGAGTAGAGCCCACTTCCCTCCAGCTTTGAACAGTAGGAGAAGTTCTTTGAACTTAGAGTTAATATAAGGTTAAGTTTAATTTTTCCCCTTATTATCTCAGTATCTAGCAGAGCCTGAAACCTTAACATTATTCAAGAGTGCTTCATTCAGGAGTAGTCATTGAAAATATGATTGACATTGAAATGGTAAGATGGTAGGAACATGTATTCAGGCATCATTTTAAAAGAATCACTTTTGAGTTACTACATTTTTATTTGAAGTTTGTGGACTTCTAGCTCTTTTTCCAACAATAAGAATACATGGTCTGTGTATTTTTCATGGATGTGTTTACACTGATGAATTCCAATACTTCCTTCATTTTCCATCACATAGACTATTCGAAAATTTACGTTTTCAGATTTATCAATCTCACTTCTCCCAAGTCATCTTATCCTCATTACAAAGGATCTACTGAAAATTAAACTACTGAAAAAGTATCATTATCATGCCTCATTTGTCCTCTTCAGAAGCGGTTTAAACACACACACACACACACAACACACACACACACACACACACACACACACACACCATTCTTTGTAATTATAGGTATATGTTTTAACTTCAAACTGAGATTGAAATCAATTTGTTCCTATACTATCAGGCTTATTCTTTGTTACAGAAGTCGTTCATATAATTGCTCAAATAAATGCTTTGAGTTATAGCTACATTGACCATAAACTTCAAAGGACTCTGGTGTTTTTTAATATAAAATATCCATACTAGGGTCTCCCTGGTGGCATAGGGATGAAGTGTCAGTGCTATCACTGTCACAGCCTGGGCTCAATCCCCAGACAGGGAGCTAAACCTCATACGGGTGCAACAGACCTCTCCTGTCTTGCCTGCTGCTCCCCGCAGCAGTGTATTTCTGTAAATAGGCCTGTTCTGCTCGCTACTCTGTCTCTGGTGAATCCTCTCATCCCCCATACCTCTGGCTTATACCCCAGTTCTTCTAAACAGGAAAACAAACAAACAAATAAATAAGTTAATTAATTAAAAAATATCCACACTGTTCTTAATGATAATTGTAAGCCCTGCCATAGAAAAATCTTGACCTAAGTCACAAACTGATACTTTTTTAGATATATGCTCTATATAAGGAAGACTTTTCAGGACTTTATCTTCTAAAATTCATTCTATCAGAATTTGTCTTAGTACTCACTTTGCATTCTTTGTTCACTTTCAACTTTAATTTTTTCCTCTGCTATTCAATACATACAAACGTCCATCTATAAATTTATATATAGATAAGATCATAGTAAGTCTGTGTAAAATGTTGCAAAGAAAGAAATTGCAAATAAATACAGAAAAAATCTAGTTATAGTTTATATAAATTTATTTTCTTAAAAGCCAGATTTCTTACAAACATTGTGGAATATTTGATGGAACTCTCATTAGAACTAGAAAATGAGTTTTGCTACTCAGTAAAATAAAACAAAAACACATAATTCCTTTGCCTCAATATTCAATACAATATTTTCTCTTAAAACAAAACAATTTACATTTAAAATACATAAGCATCAGATGCACATACAAAGACTTAACTGCACCTGTTTTGTACCCTGAAGAAATATACGGCACTTTCTTCTAATCTGTATTATAATCTATTATCTAGCTCTTGTGTGAAAACTATTTCTGTAGTCTTTTAAAAATTAAACTATTATAATGTAGCGCAAGCAAATGATAGATCTTAAACTCAATATTCAGAGTATGGCTCTCTACCAGTGATTGAAATTGATCATACTAAATCTCCAAAGTCAGAACATATTCAGAGGAGAAAAACCTCAATTTGACTTTTAAAATAACATATTTTATTCTGCCCAAACAGTAATTTTCTGGCATTATTTGGATACCTATTCTGTGTAGAATGTCAACAGACCATCAGTGGGAAACTTGATTTTCAAGCTGTTTTAATTACTGGACTTTTTTTTTTTTTTAACACTTTTTGTTCTTTGTCCCTTGAATTGTGGCCATTATGTTGAGTGAACCGTACTCAGTAATTTTCAATTTCCAATTGCTGAACAGATGGTCTACTGTTACTTCAAGCTCTATCTTGATGATGGCTCTTTTAAGTGGCATATCCTCACTATTTCCAGACCATGTCACCTTCTCTGCTACATTGGTCCCCATATTACTCTCCCATCTTAAATTCTTCTACAATGTTCTATTTAAAAAAAAATCTTTCCCTAAGTCTACCAGTACTAATAATTCCAAATAATAATAGCATGACATTGATATTTTTTTACAAGTTTGAGTACTTAATAAATATTGGAATTTGGGGAGATTGAAATAAATAATTGGAAATATTGGAATACAGAGTTGGTCTTCATATCAAATCCTCTGTTTGGTAGCTAGGGCAGGAGCAGTAACTAGGATGGCTAAATGCCAACATATCCAGGACACCAGGAGGCACTTGCAAGGGCTTATACAAACAGGATCCGGGAGTTCTTGTGCAATAGAAGAGGGAATGACTTTCAGATGGCCCTAGGGGACACCCTCCCCTACAGTCATGACAGTGCTGTCACTGCCAAATAAGGACTCAAATTTCCACCTCTGGCTAAAGGACAGAGCATGGACTGGTTTGGGGGATCCCAGACTGGGATGGAGTGAGCAGCTCCTGTTCTCCATATAAGCAAAACTCCCTCCTCACTTAAGGCAACTATTCTCTTGGGAACGCTGCCCCTGGGGCCCCTCTTGAGTGTACTGTTGCTAAATAAGCTTCCACGTTGCTTTGAATATGTCTTTTAATTCTTTCTCTCTCATAGTGAAGAGGTAAGGACTCCTCTCAAACTGTAACACTTTTAAAGCATATCTCAGTCATCTCCTTTAATGACTGGCATGGACCCATGTAGGAGCTGAACCTCATGTATCAATGCTTACTGATTAATTGGTTGTTTCTTCTATTCGCCACTTTCTCTGTCATTACCATTTCACTGTCTACACAGAAACTTGCTAAGTGTGTTGCTACTATTCCATATTCAAAGCTCACCATATGGCAAGGCTAGGTGCACAAAGGATTTGCTCAGCATTGTATAGCTGTCACTCAAGGTTCTCCTTGAATATCGTGTCTAGGAATGGAATGAAATCATATATTTAGAAAATTTTTCTATGTAATTCACAGGATTTGGGAATTAAGTGATATAAAAGAAGAAACATTTTTTCCTCTATTTTACATTCCCCAGCTAGGATCCTTTTTGGGTACAATGCGGGTATGCCCCAGGTGTAATGTGAAATTGTCACTGTCAAGCAGATGGTAGGAAGAGACTGAAAGAAGAGAGTTTACTACAGATTGGTCGATAGAAGTTTTAAAGAACAGGGGAAATTTCTTAGAGTTATTGTCTTGGGCAGCTGTATGATGAGTATTTTAAGTATCTCAGACCCAATCTCCACCCTGCCTTTTCCAAATCTCAAAGTTTTATAGAAGCTTAGTTGTATTCAGTCATGTATACAACCTAGATGGCCTCAGTCACACATCCACATTCAAGACTATATGTGCAGAGCAGTTGTCAAAATACACTCTCTCCGCAGAGAGGGAGGAAAAACATCCCTTTACTCCAGGGTCCAGCTCATGGGTCAATTACATGGTCACATTCTTTTGATTGTTTTCTACAATTATCCTGTATTTTCAAGTGGCCAATGACAGAAGACTAAGAGAAAATGAAGCAGAGGTTTATCAACTTGTGCATTGTACATGTGGCATATCAGAGCAGCCAGGGTTGAGTAAGTCCAAGAATTGGACTCGACCTTTATAGCATCTTAGCAAAGGAATAATACACCAGAGAATCTCAAGATGAGAAAAAGTACCTTGAGCCCCTACAGCAGAAAATTGTGGGAAGGCAAATGCATGGAAATTAGTCATAGACAAGTGATTGTTAGTAAAGTGTATCGTGTAGATTCCTCTGGTATAGTCTCCAGCCTGATAGGGTTTAAAGTTGTCTGCAGTCATTAACTTTTGTCCTTAAAAGAGATGGAAGGCAGAATGACTTTGCAAATATGATACTGCTATTAGGCAAATAGGTGAAAAGCAGAATACTTTCTCTTATTGGCTACTTCTTATTGGGCTTCAGCTCAAAGTGCTTCATATGCCAAAGTGGCATATTTTGAGGGTGCCATCCTACCTGATTAAGTACTATGCCCTGTACATCTCCTTACAGGCCAAAAATTTAATTATCTAAGTTTCTAATACTGTGATGATTTAAAGGTAGGAAATCAACACGTATAATAGGCTTTTTTCCTTACATTGATCCTAGTCATCTCCAAATTCCCTTAGAGGATTTCAGAAGACTGCTACCCAAAAGGCAAGGCCACATACAGGACACTCAATTTAAAAAAAAAAAAGAAATGAAACTTCAAAAGTGATGCAGTAATGAACAGAAAAATGCTAATACTATTTGTTCAGTAATAAAAACCTGGAAGCAAGAGGAAGATGCGAAGGCGACGCATCTAATCAAACATCAGAAAAACTTATATCAATGGTTTACTAATAAAGAACTGAGTGGATTTTACAGTTCATTGTGTGTAAATATTTAGAGTAATATGTACTTGATTCTCATAGTAAATATAGTTTCAGCTATTTTCTTTTTTAAGATTTATTTTTATTCATCTAAGCATACAAGAAGTGGGGTGTAGACCAGAGGTACAGGGGATGAGAGGATTCACCAGAGATAGAGTGGGGAACAGAACAGGAGGACCTACTGAAAAACTCTGCTGAGGAGAGCAGCAGGCAAGACAGGAGAGGTTTGCTGTGCCATGTGGGTTAGCTCCCTGGCCAGGGATCGAACTCGGCCGCAGTGGCTGGTGATAGCTTGATAGCGCTAAGACTTTAACCTTCGTGCCACCAGGGAGACCCAGGTTTCAACACTTTTCTACATAGTCTCTATTTCACTTTATATAATCCTTTCAATAAGTCCTTAGAATTTTACTCTATATACAGTGTCCTGGTCTGGGTGGACACTGATTTTTGTTTACTGACTTAGATTTTTATTCCAGTATACAGAGGAGAAAAAAATCATGAATGCCTCAGCCCATAAAGATACATGATAATGAATTTTTCCTCAGGGTTTGACTGTGCTGAGATGTCAAATTAAATACAAAAATAAACTCAAATTATGGTATTCAATAACTTCAGTAAATTGTACAATTTTAAAATTATCTCCTATTAGTTACCCACTGAACTATCTCAGTCATGCAAACCTTTTAGATGTGCACAATACCCCTCCTCTATTTTCTTTCACCACATGCAAACCCCTCCCAACTCAGACACACATGCCACGCTGTCATGCTCTCCCTGCAGAATCTGGCCCCACTCTCCTTGGATGGCTTCTTTCCTCTCAGCCCATCTGTATCCTGACCATCCTTGGAAAGCCTGCGGTCAGGTGACATGCACTTGACAATACAAATGCCTCTTTTTTCTAACCCCCTTTTATTGTTGTCAGTCAATTACATCAAGCACAGTCAAGCAGATGAACATAGGACACACTCAGTCAACTTTATGATGATTTATTTCTCTGCAGATGGCATCATAAAAGCAGAGGCCATGCATATGAGTCAAAAGTATAATATTTGCTACACTGAGTCAGTTGGGTACCGCTCCTTAGTAAGGCAACAAAAACTTGCATGGGAAGACGTGATTGTACTCGCTGTTGACATCCAATGTTAAAAAAGAGCTCCAAAAAGAGTTTTCCATTATTTTCTTGAAAATATTTATGGACTTGTTATCAGTGTATTATCAGGACATTGGTGACTTTCTTTTCATTTCTAACTTGTATAATTACTCAATTTATAAGCAAGTTCAAAAATAAGGGGGGGTATGCAATGGAGAAGCCTCTTTATAGAAATTCTTCTACATACTCCTGTCTCTACTTCATTTTATCCAGAGCTCCTTTGTCTTTCTAATTATGTATGAAACTAAAATAGTACACATGCACACCACTCACTACCAAGAAAAAGACATGTGTTGAAGTTACTTTGTATCTTTAGAAGTACTACAGTACCATAGTCTCCTTTGAGATGGGTAAACAATTTTACTACCCTAGTAATAACCCATATTTATAAGTCAATGGAAACACAAGGGAAAGAAATAGAAAAAAAACCTACTTTTTCTTTTCATTATTTTCCTCAGTGTTCAGTGAAAAATAGCTTTCATGATTCATGTCAAGCCAACAAATTCCTTCAAGTCCTTTGGTTGCTTCAAAGACAGACAGACAGACAGACAGACAGACACACAGAATTAATTTATAAATGTGAGTGCATATAGGTGACAGTTAATAGTGAGCATTTCTAAGAACCATATATATCTTTGAATGTTTTGTAAAGTTTATACTATTGAAAATAAACTTAGGATTTTGAGTAAAAGCAATCTTACACATTGCAAAATATTTTAAGTTTAATTAAAAGAAAACAATATCACAGGTGTGTGCATTTTTGACCATTCATATATGTAATCAGGAAATTCTCTGAATGGTTGGTAGGGCAGAATTTTGCTGTATAAGGATTTTTCCCCTAATTTAAGAAAAGTAAAAATGGGTGAAAGGTATATAAAAATTCTGATAAATTTTAATAGAAATATTGGTGTGATTTTGGAGGAGAAAAATGAAGATTATGTGAAAATTAAAGCTTAGTGCCAAACAGGCTGAAAATGTTAAAGCAATGAAGGAAAAAAAACATAAAATATAGCAGAGCAAAATGTTGTAGAAATTATCAAATGGATGAACTGTAGACTAGGCAGAAACAAACTACAAAAAAATGTAGGAATGCATTTAAGAACTGTAAAATCTACAACAAAAGAAAATACAAAGTACAAGAGCTGAATGTTTAAATACTAAGTTAATATTAATAGTTATTAGGTCAGAGAGTTTCCATATCTTGTAAAGACCCAGTATATTTTTCATATAATCTGATGTATTTGGTGAAATTTCTGAAAGTATGTATCATTAGTCAAAATAAGTACGCTAGTACATAATTGTACTTTAAATGAACTTTTAAGAAACTTGGTCTTTCTCTGAAAATTGCTCTTGATATTCTAATCTTCCAGATAATCAGAACATGGGGGGAAAAATCACATTTCAATCTTCCAATTAATTGTTTCAGTTTTCTAATTAATTTGTTAGTTTAGATACTGGTTAGAGATACAACACTTGGGTGAGTGTTCTGAAATTTGTCAGGAAGTGCAAATGCAATGCCAACAGTAAATCCAGATTAAACAGCCCAAAATTTGATTAGTTACCAGGCCTTATCATTTAGACTTAGAGCTGATCCCACATTTTAAATGTTGACTAAAAAGACATTAAGAATATATTACACGCAATTATATTTGGATCACAAATTGTATTACCTTCTTTGTGTATTTGTCACTGGAAGTTCAGGGACCCCAATTCCAGCCCTCACTATAATTAATGATGGCAGTTTTCCTATACCTACTTGCTGATGCTGTCTGTTGCATGTGATGTCTCAGTAAGATAAATGACCTGGCCAATTGCGGATAAAAATGTTTTCCATCAGAAGTAGGCTGTGACACTAAAATGGAGAACAAGCTCCACCTGACTTTATGAATGGTAAAAATTTCCTTGCCACAATGTGCAGTGGTAAATGATATTGTTAATATTGATTTCTACCCATACAAGGGTAACAATGTCAACAAGATCAATTATTTTAGTCACATTTGTTGTTGTAGGATAAAAAATATCTATTAACTGCCAAAACTAAATTTAATACAACATCGTGGTTTAGATTTTATATTTACTTTAGCCATCAGGTTTCAGTTTTTTAGGAGGAGTAAGAAGTGAAATATTGATGATTTTTACCCATTGCAATCACGCAGGGTTAATGTGCAATTGCACTTGAAAGGACTAAAGTAAAACCAGATTTAGTTTCTTTTACAGAAAGAAATGTGAATGGACTGGAGTAGCTGCCATTAATTTTATCTTCCATAGCCAGAAGAACAGGTTAGTTCTAAAAAGTGGTACATTTTGAACAAAAAATAATTGCTAATTTCACATTTCTTGTCAGGCTTCTCATGTGTAATTGCAACACACATGAATAAAACATGATTCTTAAAGCATGAATGGAAATACATAGATATAGAATTGTAATGCAATCCAATGTATTATCTTTTTATTACAATTTCTCACTAGAAAAGTATTTTTCTTCCACTAATGTCTTCTGTTATACACAGTTGGGGTATTTTTTAAAGTACAAAGTAAGTCTAATTGCATTACTTGCAGCATGAAACTTTCTAGCAAAGTACAAGCTAACAACAACTAAAGGCCAAATGCTACGGTCAATAAGGTTGAAAGTGATTTAGTCTATGATGCCTTTCTGACTTCCATTGACGTAATAGTCCTCTTTCTCTGTGATCTACAGCCAGGCTGGCTTTCCTTCAGTTCCACAAACCTGCTCATTTCGCTGGTTTGATCTTTCATAGTTGCTATCCTCTCCACCTGGAACACGTTTCTTGTCAGGCTTCTCACAGCCTGTGCAGTCTTTCCATTCTGGTCTCAATATAAAAGTCATCTCTATGGAGACTTTACAGGTCTTGACCAAAACCAAGATCCTCATGAGTATTCCTTCCTAAATTATCATTGCACTTAGCACTTTCTGAAATGATTCAGTACATTTGTTTACCTGTTTTTTCAGTGCCACTAATATAGTCTTTGTTTTTCAGACCTATATGTCTATATACAGTTCCTGCTCCATAAATATGTGTTGAATTGATGGATTAATAGTTCGACCATCATATTGGAATATTTTTAAAATACCTACATTTGTTTAAATGAATCATTCCTCCAATGTTTTTGACATTATTTTCTTATATTTTCAGACATATATAAGTACTCAAAATTACTTATATATAGAAATTGTATCAGTCCTCTATAGGGGAAAGAAAGACCAAGAAAGGCTATATGAGGATTCTTAGGAATGCTTTAACAAACACAAAGGCAGGGCCTCCCTGGTGGCGCAGGGGTTAAAGTCTCAGCACTATCAAGCTATCACCAGCCACTGTAGCATGAGTTCGATCCCTAGCCAGGGAGCTAACCCACATGGCACAGAAGACCTCTCCTGTCTCCTCCACTGCTCTCCTCAGCAGTACATTTCAGTAGACCTCCCTGTTCTGCTCCCCACTCTGTCTCTGGTGAATCCTCTCACCACCAACTCTCCCCGACCCCCTCCTCCCTACCTCTGACCTACAGCTCACTTCGTGTATGCATAAATAAAATAAATCTTAAAAAAATAAATAAAAAACATCTTTATCTGGCCATTTGTTCAATCATTTACATGAAGGAATACATAGAATTTCCTTGATTCAAAACGTTTATTGAGTCCCTGCTACATGTAAGGTACTTTTTATGGCATTTGAGATACTTCACATATGAAAACCTGATCTTGTAGAATTTACAGTTTAGTGCGAGTAAATAAACGACAAAATTGGTAAATAAGAAGCGTACAGTTGTTAAAAGCTGGTTAAATGTTAGGAAAAGTAAAGGAAGTCAGAGTGGTAGGAGACCTGCAGGCTATTCTTGCTAAGTGACTGAATTTTACATAAGCACAATATTATTCTAGTGATGTATGCTTTGCTTCTTTTTCCTTGAAATCAGGAATATTTTCAAAAGACTTGTCCCGTATATGAATAACAAATTTGCCATTGTCTTTACATATTCAATTACTTTATTGCTGTCACTTTCATTTCATTGTAGTGATTTTCTTTCTAGCGTATTAAACACCCAGCTTCTGTACTCTTCAGATACTGGAAACAATGATATTCTTAAAAATAAGATCATATTTAGAAAACATATCATTGCAGGGAAAATCATACAGTGACTGAAAGTATCCCACACCATGGCTAATGCCATCTGTTGTTATTCTGCACCCCTCCTTCCTGTCCCTTTCAAACAACTTATAGCAAGCCATAATAATATTCTGTTTTTAAAACTAATTTTTATTTATCTCACAATAGAATTTTTAGCCTCAGAAAATAGGCTTTTTAGAAAATTTTGCTTCTTTGTTTTTATTTTCTATCATCAAGCTTATTAGAAGCAATTACTGTGATTTTTGAAATAAATTAATGAATGCATCTGTAATGTTCTTGATGTTCCATAATGGATCCAAACATTGCTTGGTGGGAAGTACTAAAGTGTCCATTAACCTAAAGGTGGATGATTAGATGGAAAAGCTAAATATTCAGCTTTGTAATATAAAATTCTATAATTTGGTCGAGGCAGAGCTTTCTATCTCTTCTGATTTTGTTGCTGTTTTTGCCTGGATGAGAATGCAGGAGGAGACAGATGGTGGAAATATTTCTTTTCTTTAGAGTACTTAGGATGGATTAAGCTACATTAAACTACACTGTTATATTGTGGAGTTGAGATTTTGTTGTTGCTGAAAATGACTCAGAGGAAAAGGCAGATTCTGAGACAAGAAATGATAATTCAAGTGACAAGTCTTTGGTTGGGGTAATGAAAAGATTTTTCTCTCTGGGCCTCAGAAACATTAAATCTAGAACAGAATGATCCACTACTTTTTAGATAGTAAGACCTCGGCTGACCTTGCTAGTTGTAGAATTGTTGTCAGCTAGACAGTTATAGAATCCCTGAGACTAATCCTGAGCCAGTGAGTTCAGAAATGCACCACATGGATTAGCAGTTATAAATAACTGCTGATTGAGGGCCTCCCTAGTGGCACAGGGGTTAAAGTCTCAGTGCTATCAAGCTATCAACAGCCACTGCAGCATGAGCTCCGGCCAGGGAGCAAACCCACATGGTGCAGTAGACCTCTCCTGTCTCCCCCGCTGTTCCCCTCAGCAATGTTTTTCAGCAGATAGGCCTGTTGTACTCCCCACTCTGTCTCTGGTGAATCCTCTCCCCCACCCCCCGACCTCTGGCCTACACCCCAGTTCTTATATGCATATGTAAGTAAAAATAAAAATAAAAAAATCTTTAAAAAAATAACTGCTGATTGTACTCCCTTTTGTTAATCATGAACTTTTAGTTAAACATTTTTAAAAGCTGCAATTCTGTTGTGATTTCCTGCAGAGGAACATTTAGGGTAGGACCCATTTCACTGTGTCAAAATGATGACGAGGAAAGCTATGCTTTCTCAGTCCTCTCCCCCACTCCCACCGACCTTCAGATTCGGAGCCGCAATGGTACAAATAATATGAGGACCTTAAGAGGGTGAGGCATGCTGGTGTTTAATACCCACTGGTCAAAGTGGAAACAGCCAAAACACGAAAGAGTAAAACTATTAATGATTTTTTCAATGCTTACTATGTTAACTGCTATAATGTACCAAATAATTTAATTCTCTCAGTATTACATAGTACTATTATTATCATCTCAATCATGAATGGAGATTAAAAAATATCCAAAGAGGGGTTGCCATTTTGACCTGTTGCTCAGAGTCATCATAATATTGATACAGACAGATCTGCATCTAAGCTGATTCTATTAGCTAACCAAGACCATTATATTCACTGTAGAGTCTTATTTGTTGAGAAGTCCTTTGGGAGAACTTGTAGGAAAAGTTTAACTAGAATAGAAAATCATGGGAAATCTTTGTGAACATTAAAAGTGAACTCTTTAACTGAATTATAATCAATAATTTTAATTTTTACCAATAGTTAAGAAATCCAAAGGACTTTGACTTAGTTATTGGATACTCTGCATCTCCTTTTCTCCAAGAAGTTTCCTGTGAACTTCTCAGGAAAAAAAAAATACTAACGTCCAGGTTAGAACTTATGAAATTATTTTCCCTGGCATTGTTATTCATTCGCTCATAGGATGCATGGTCTTACTGTTCAATTCACCCTCAATGTTAGAGGGGGCTAGATGCATTGGTTACCCCAGTTTCAGAAATTATCACATCAAAACCAGGAAAATTTGCTGAACACACTTGAGCCTCAGGCATCCCTGCCTGTACCACCTTGATCTAGGAGACAGAGAAGGAGGAATGGGGAGCGCTTACTTCACTTTTGTATTGAAACTTTAGTGTCATAAGTGGTCTGCATAAGTCTATTTTTGACACATTATTTTAGATAGAAGAGAAAGAAGGAAAGAAAGAAAAAGAATGACAGAGAGAGTTCAGTATCTGGAACCATGTCAGCAGAGTAGACAACTGACTGAACTTGCAATACAGTTGGAAGGATTTTATCTTTACTATTGACATCAACTGCTATTGTCAAATGGATTTAACAGTCATCTCTCCCGATTATTAAGGTGGCTTTGTAAGCAAAATCAGCTAAGCTTTTGTGATGTTTGGTATATATCCATAAATCCTCCTTCCTATTTTCATTTTCCTGGTATTTTATCAGGGGGAAAATATGTGTTTATTTTCTATAAATGATGAACTAGTTTAAACTCTTCATAAATAAATTCAAATAAAATCATTTGTTGTGGAAAGATATATATATCAACATAAAACACTAAAAATGAATAATTTCAAGGTTATTGAGGTGAAGACAAAATGGAGCAGAAAATTCATATATATCTAGAATAAAACATGAAATGTAATGCTTAAACTGACATGCTGTAAGCTTTTTTTTAAACTTAATTCTCCAAACACAAATATTCCAGAGATTTTTAAGAAGTACATGATATATACATTGAGAGCCATACTACTAAGTATCATCTAATTACTTATGTTTTAACCTCAATAAAATAGTTTCAAAAACATCTCAAGTACTCTGCTTTTTTCTTGCATGTGACTTGGCCCAGTGGACCAGATATCAAATCTCTTTAATGGCCCACTCTGCATTCCCATGAAGGCACCCAAAATTGTGTCTAGAGGCATAACCCGCAGTGGTCTCACATAGATTTAATATCCCACCTCCATTTCCTTTATTAGTATATGCTATAATTGTATAATTGTAATGCTGCTATGTAATTAAGGAGAAAATACAGATAGCATGAATAGTAATAAGTAGTACTAATTAGTATCTGTGGAATACAGAACTTAATACTCAATGTTTATAACCTCTGTTAAGAACTCAAGTCCCTTGTCTGGAGTTAAAAAAGAGAAGAGAGAAAAAATATATTTGAAAAAGAAAGGAAAATGCACACTGCATATAAGAGTCAAAATTAGCCTGTTTTATTTTTTCCTTTCAAATATATTTTCAAGAATATTTCTACCTAAAATAATTATCACAGAATTCAAGAAGTCTACATGCTTCTATGAGACTAGTTTATAACAGCTCTCTCATTAGGATTCCAGAGTACTAGAGGGGAGAATTCTGTGCTGATATTTTCTCTGCTTATTATATTTGAGGGGAAAGGCCATCTGCTTTAGCCTTCTTCAGGGGAATCTATGAGTTTCCAGATTTTACAAACTTCTTTCTTATCAGAATTATTAATTTTCATCTAATGATTGAATGCACATTACATATTTTTCTGATTTTATTGCAAATTATTTGAAACACCAAACACATTACACCGTCTACTTCTTTGTACATACCATGAGAATAATTGAGATTTCTGCAAGTAGCCAATGAGCATGTATTAACTGTTGGCTCAGACCGATCGAACACCCACGTCTTGTAAAATTGTAAAGGATAAATTTTTTCATCTGTGTAATTTTAGTAGTGCAACTCGGACAAATACCTTACATTTTAAATGCCTTCAAACATGTTTTTTGATCAATCAATCAATATTTACTGAAAGGTTTCTGTGTACTCAGGAAGGCATTGGATGAATCATAAAAATGTTGAGCAAATCCTTGAAATCTAGTTTTATCCCAGTTCTACAGAAAACACTTCTCTTCCTGTATATATAGAATAATATCCAAAAAGCAATTTGAATTTAGTAAAACATAGCATGCATAACAGAATTACTCCATTCTCTAGATGACTATCATTTTTGCATCAAATGTGATTTTTTTTCTAACATGGTTTGAGATAATCATCTTAATATTGTATGAATTTGTAAGGATAAACAAAGTAAATATTGTTTAAGTTTTGAAAACAAGGATAATGAATTATACTTTGTCTTAAAATATATAAAAATACATGTAAAGTCATAATGTTACATACAATATTAAATGGTTAAATTTGGTTACTGAGCCCATCTCATCTAAGATCTAAAAATTAAGAAATAGCTAATTTAATCCCATTTAACTAATAGTTACTAATAAGTACTATTGTAAAGTTAGTGGATATATTAATTAAAGAGGACAAAATGCCTAGACCATGTATATGTAAGTACTGTGATTATATATATTCATATATGTAAAAATTGAGTCTCTTATTTAATTGACATCTTAAAGCTGTGAAGGAAAAAGGTTATTTTATAAAATATACTGATGATTACATGATATTTAAGAAATAAATTAGATAAATTAGTTTACTACATAAATCTAAATAACCTCTAGATTTTAAGATGACTTGAAAAATTGAATGCATCTTAGGGTAGGGAGCTACTTTCTATGTATGATTCTCTGAAAAGAGCCATAAAGAGAATTACATGGATTTAGCTACCTAAAATTAAAATATTTAATATGGCAAAAACTTAGTGTAAAATTAAAAGTCAAGAACTTTTAAAATGTGTACAACCTATGTAATAAAGATGTAATCCCACTGCAAAATGAATATGTAAAATACTTTGGAAACAGATTATAGTTGAGAACAAAAGACACCATTAATTATACAAAAGAGTTGAGAACAAAAGACACCATTAAATGTTAATTTTCTGCACTTGCATGGAAGAAACTGAGGACACACAAAGCAAATTTGGTCTAAGTATTAACAAAAATAAAATAATTTCAAATTTGTTAATTGCTCATTTTAAATTGTCAATCAAAACTTACAATAATATATAAAAAGCAATTTGAATTTACTAAAAAAAAAAAAAAAGGGCATGCATAATAGAAAAGTGATTGACGGTCCACAAAGATAGTTCATAAATGTTGAAGTGCAATTAATAGGTATAGGAAGAGATGTTTGATATCTCTTATAATTAAATGAGGTATCTTTTCTCATTAAATTGACAAAAATGTTGGAAGGTGTCAGTGTGCAAAGAAATCATACCATACACCTCTGGGTTTTTCCAATCTGGACAAGTAATCAAAACAGTTTCAGAAGTTTTGGCAAAAAAAAAAAAAAAAAAAAAAATCAATAACATACATATGGAGAATTTGCCTGGTTATAAATTCTAAAGAATGTTGGATGGAACCTGTGTGTGTTTAGGGATCTGGAGTGGGGTCTCTTTGGTGGCACAAAGTGTTAAGTCTCAGCACTATGAAGCTATCACCATCCACACTGCAGCATGAGTTGGATCCTGGGGAGGCAGCTGACCCACATGGCACAGCAGACCTCTCCTGTCTGGCCCATGGCTCCCCTTATCAGTCTACCTGTTCTGCTCCCCACTTTGTCTCTGGTGAAACCTTTCAACCCCACCCTACCCCCACGCCTCTGTCCTACACCCCAGTTCTTGTATGCATAAATAAATAAAATAAATCTTAAAAAAGGACCTGGCATGCCAAGTGCATTGGGGGTGGGAGTAGCTTTACACATTAGACAAGAAGGGGTCACCTCCTCCTTATTTTACTCTCAGGGTAAAGGTAAGATACATAGAGAAGACATGTTCACTAACAAGCCAATAACTGGATGACATTCTTTTATGTCATAAAAGGGAAAGCAGTGATTGCTTCTCTGATTAGGAAGAGGGTAGAAGCTTCAGATATGAAGGTTACTTCTTTTTGGGAAGGGAAGGGCTTACAGGTCAAACATTTCTCATTCTCAAGAGATTTCATTGCTCTCAGGTCAAAATACTCTGCTTGCCAGAGTAGCGATCTTGAGGACACCTGTTTTGAGAATCTTGGGTAGTCTAATCCAAGAAGCACCTACAAAAGCAAAAATATCCATACTGGAGGGGACATAGCAAAACACTGGCACTCCTGAATGATTCTGTTTAGTTATGAATTGCTTAATTTAGTCTTAGGGTAATTTGACAATAAAAATATTAAACCTTAAAAATGTCCTTATTCTCTGAATCATAAATTTCACTTTCTTGAATTGATGTTTCAAAAAATAAACTAAAAAGTGCACAAAATGCCTATCTCAGGTGCTCAACAACACTTTAGTCATAATAGTTGAATGTTGGACCTAATCTGAAATGACCTGCATATGGGAGGGTTAAAAACAGCTACTAAGCTTGACAATATACATGCAGATTTATTGACTTGAAACTGGTTTGCAATATATTGCTAAGTGAAAGACAAGACAAAATTTGGTAATGAGTGGTCTCAAGTCCTAAGTAATACTTATTTGGATCAATGATGCCAAAGTAAAAACAAAGTCGATCACACTCAACACTGTAGAATGTAGTCAAAGTCCACCCCTCCCTTCGTCTTTTTTCTATCTTCCTCCTACACACTTGAATGTGCTCAATTGTGTCTGCCTGTGATCTTTCAGATGTAATTATATCCTCCCCTTGTCTGCATAAATTCTACTTATTTTTTCTTTGCTCCTATTCTTTGTGTATTTGTTTGTGATTTATTGTACTGTGGTACACACTGAAAGGGAAAATTTTAAAAAGTGTACAAAAATAGTAAATGACAAGAAAACATTGTACAGAAGAAAATAATATCTGTGACCTCAAAATATGTCTGGTAGGCAAAAGCTTGATTTCGTGGGAGGGGCTCTGAAGTTGCCTTTGAAAAGGCTAATTCTCTGGATGGGCATCTCCCTCACTGCACTGGGAAGACCTAATATACTTATCTCTTCTCATTAGAGAAGGCAGAAATTAAATCTGCATGCCTTATTTTCTGCATTTTCCTTGGTAAACTCCCTAATCAACCTTCCCTATTCTTCCTCCCAATCTCCCTTATCTTAGGTAAGCCATTAAGATGATACTGGAAGTCACATGGCAAGTCACATAGAGTCTCTCTCATGTGCACAGCAGCTATATGCACAATTATCAAGTCTCTTTTTTTATTTCCCTCTGCCAACTTGTCTGACGCTTGTTTGCTTATTTGCCAGTCTAGATGATTTCCTTTGTCCTGCAACACTATGAAATTACATAATGGGAGGAAGGAGGATCTCTCTGAGAAGGCTGCATTTGGGTCAGTCAATAAAAGTCAGAAAACAGTTTTCAGCAGAGATGAAAAGGTGGCAAACAGAAAGGCCCAGAGGAAAGATGGAATGTGCTGCTATTTTAAGACCTGCAAAGCAGCATGTAACTGTGAAGAATGTGACAATGGTTCTAGGTAAACTAGGAGAGGTAGGCAAGGATCTGATTGTGCAGTCTTTTTAAGTCAAGGCCAGGTGTCTGAATTTGTTCAACGTCTCATGGGATGCCATTAGAGAATTTTAATGTTGGGTTGATGAGATATGATTTATGGTTGTTTTGGTAACCTTGGTTCTGTGATGTCCCTGAAAGCTAAATATGGACAAATTGCAAAATCTCTGCAGGAAAGGATTGGAGGGCGACTGGGAGAAGTGGGGTATTGTGCTTCTTAAGAGAAGAGAAGAAAAAATCATGTGACTCAAGTATTTTCACTGTTCCCTCTGTTTTCATTTGTGGGAATAGAGCAAAAGCAGAAAATGTATGATTTTGCAGGCTTGAGTTAGATACTCAAGTGAGTTTGATGGAGATAAATCCCTTGGGAGAGGGAACATCAGAAAAGTGATTACAAAACCTGTGTGCATATTTCTTTCAAGTGCATAGCTGGTTCTTGAACTATGTCTTTATAGAGCAAGATTCCAAGACATCTGACAGAAAACGGTAGTTAAAAACTAGTCAGATGAGCAGGGAGTTCAGGTGCACAGTATTAGGACACTAGACATTGACATCAGAACCTACCATGATGGAAGAGCTTTGCTAACTCCAAACACTTCCAGATGAGAACCCAGAAAGGTCATGCCAGGCAATAAGACTTTGTTGTAGGTGCATAGCCATAGTCTAGAAGTGGGAGCAAACTCAGGTAACTGCCTAGAAATAGATTTCATGGAGAATAGCGCCCTCCAACCTTCAGGAAGAAGGAAGTTATGTTGGGTAAATTGTTGGAAATGGCTGAATGAAACCTTAATATTAATGTTCCTCGTAGTTTGAACATTCAAGATTTATAAAGTAAGTAAATGGTACTTTTGGCTATCTCTGATGTACTTTGAATCATAGGTTGAATTGAAATCTAGGCCAGGAAGGATTGCCTTAAAAAACTAGCAACTAGAATATAGTTTCTAGTTAACTTGATATATATTATTTTCTGGACTTGAGGTATGTGTTAGTCAGTGTTTGCAGGAGAAACAGAACCAATGGGGTGTGTGTGGGGCAGGTGGGGGGGGGGAGAGAGAGAGAGAGAGAGAGAGAGAGAATATGTAAGATATAAATATATAAAGAAAGAGATTTATTTATTATGAGGAACTGGCTCATACATTTATGAAGCTGGCAAATCCAAAATTTGCAATGTAGGCTGGCGAACTAGAGACCCAGGAGAACTGATGGTGCAATTCTAGTGCACAGGCCAGCAGCATGGGGACCCAGAAGAATCAGTGATGGAGATGAAGCTTCAAGGCGGTCAGAGAGAGAATTCCCTCTTGCTTGGGAGCTACAACTGAAAACATTACCATCACTGCATAATGCTTCCTCCTGGGTCTTTGCTTTCAATCTTTTCCCATTCCAGGCAGTCATTGATCTTATGTCTATTACCAGTTTTCCCCTACACAGTTATGCAAATTCAGTTGTAAATATTTGGTTGTTTGTCTATTATTACATTATTTCTGAAAGGTGCATCCACTGTGTTTTGGGCCTTGTTTGTAATGTTATTTATATTTCTGACTAGTATTCCCTTATAGAAATATCCACAGTTTATATCTTCATTCACATTTTATTTATTTATTTTTTTACAAATTTTGGAATTATAAATAAAACTATCATAGGCATTCTTATGCAAGAATGGGAGCATAGGTTTTGAATTTAGGAAAGTGTCTAGGAGTGAATTTGCTGGATCACAGGCTAGGTTTATTTTTACTTGATAATAAATGGTTTTCCATTTGATGGTTTTCCAAGTGATGGCATCAGTTTACTTTTCACCATCAATATTTGGGAGTTCCAGTGACTCTACATGGTTACTAACTCTTGGTATTATCATTTCAAAAATATATTAGCTGTTCTAGTGAACTGAATGCTTGATGTGGTCTTTACTTTAATTCCCATGACATGTAATAACATTGAACACCTTTATTTAGTTACTGGCCAACTGTTTTATGGGAAAGTGTCTGTCAAGTATTTTGTCCATTTTTAATGTTGCTTGCATTTCCATTATTGAATTTTGGGGATTTAAAAATACATATTGCAGAAACAAGTTAATTATCATATATTTGCATTATAAATAGTGATATCTAAGTTTTTGGTTAACTTTTTTTTTGATGATTCCTTTATAATGAGCACACATTATTTTGTTATTGTTGAAGTTTTATTTATCTTTTCTTTCTCTTAGAGTTAGTTCTCCTAAATTCTGTAGAAATCTGTATTATCCAAACATTATAAATATATTATTTCCTTTCATTCTATAGGTTTTATATTTTTTGCCTTTACATTTCTATCATTCACCTTGAATTATTTTCTTTGTGGCTTTATTAAGGTAAAATTGGTATGCAATAAACTGTACATATTTTACAGAAGCAGGTATGGCAATAAACCAGGGACAGCAACTCAAGGGAGTCTAATCTTCCAATCCAAAAGTAATTATGTTATTTATTTTCTCATATTTCTAAGCACACATTTTCAATATATATTTGCTATGCATTTTTTACTCTACCAGTCTGATGTAGTCTTTCAAGTCCTAAAGCTTTGTTTTATTCATTCTTTTATAGAAAGATTTTTTTGTAAGGAAAAGTGGTTTCACTCTGTTTGACTTAAGAATGTACAGTTAGGGCCAGAAGTTGCTCTGAGAGTCACCCAATTTGATTACAGTATATATGTTTTATACACATACATATATATATACACACACATTTTATTGGCATTAAATACATTCGTATTGTGGTACAACTGTCACCACCAACCATGCCCAGAATTTTTTAATCATCTGAAATTGAAACTCTGTGCCCATTAAATGGTAATGTCCTATCCCTTCTCTCTCAAGATGCCTGGAAATCACTTTTATGCTTTTTGTGTCTATCAATTCATCTATTAAATTATTTTTTATATATCATGTGAGACAGAGGGGAATGTTCATTTTTTTCATGTAAATACTTTGTTATTCTAGCACCTTCCAGCTTGCAATCTTTTACCCAAAAATGCCTATTGATATTTTGATTGAGATGACACTGAATCTATAGATCATTTTGAAGGTAATTGAGAGTTTAAAAACTGAAACATGCAATCTATTCAAGGTAAATTTATTTATCAATGTCTTCTTTAATTTCTCTCTACAAATTTGTGTAGTTTTCCATGTAGACATTATTCACACTTCTCATTAAGTGCATTATTTTTGTTCTCTGATGGTATTATAATTGAGATTTTTTAAATTTAGTTTTCAATTGTTTATTTCTAAGCAGCATAAATGTTCAAATAAGCCTTTTTAAACACAAGGGAAAAAATACTTCCAGATACTTGGAAACCACATATATATGTGACATATGTCTGACACTTGAAAATAATATCTATTTGGTGTAACTAGTATATATGTTTTCAAACTATATGGAAAGGGAGGATGGAGTGGTAAGATAGGGTTCCTAGAGTAATGTGTTAAATCAGCAACAGGACCAAAAGGAATTCAGAGTTGCTTACTCCCTGTCCAACATTCTCATAGGAGGCAGTTATGAAAACATCACTTTAAGCAAGACAATCAAGCTGACAATAGAGATGTGTGTTTATTTGCCATTGGAAAGGAACAAATTCCTTTCAAGTATACTTACAAAGGAATAAAATGTTTCTTATTATAAATATTCATATTATTTAAAGGTCATTCTGACACAAGTTTCTTGGTTAAACACAAAAATGCATTCACAGAGACCTATGATCATCGGAAGTTCTATTATTCGTGGCTTCATGCGCAAGAGAACATTTTGACATCTCTTTTACAGGAATTGTAAAAAACCAAACAAACAAAAAGAAAACATTGTTGGTTAATTGTGTACTATTTGACCTTTTGTGTTCCTATTTCTGAAATTTTTTGTCAAAAAGTAATTTGTCTTGAATGATTTATCAGCAATCTCTTATTTATTAAATGAATCACAGTATTTTTCAAGTTGCAATTAGTGGTATAAAATCATTAAGACACTTTGTCTTTTACTGTCCCCATATAGATTCAATAGGAGCTAGAACTTCAGTCTCAGGTTTTGGGCAGTTCCAATATGTTTCTGTCAGTATAAATAGCTTTTTGGCTACTTTGAATAAAAAAAAAAAAATTGAAACCAAACAAAATTCCATCTCAACCTAGAAAATAATCCAATATTAATCATCAAAACTTGGAGTTTAATTTACTATAAGGCCTTTCCACATCTTCCCCAGTTAAGATTCTGAAGTTTCAGTGGAAAGGCCTGCAGTGGACAAGAGCAAGTGTCTGACTTTCCCATCTGCCCTTTCACTTCCTTCTTCCCTGAGCTGGTGTGAAGTGGTTTCTGAAGTTGGGGGTAGGACCAGAAGGGAAGGAAGATGTATATGGACATAATGAAGAAAGGGGAAGTAGGAGAGTTCACGTCTACTTGAAATTCTTATAAAATGGCATCTCACTTTCTGAGACTTGTATAGATTTTGCAGTGTCTTTATCTTCTGAATGCTTTTATGTCTTTTTTTGACATAAAAATATATGGATATCATTCCATCTGCCTTAATATGGGGGACTGCATCTCCATGAAGATTGAAGAACTTAAGTATCTCTCCTTTAGTTTTCCTCTGCTCAAGTCCATTACCTTTGAGACAGCTTTCTTCTTTGGGTCCAAGGCAATCTGACAATAGCTTTTGCTTACGTGCATGGCTCACAACTGGTTCACAGAAAATATTCATGCATCCTTGCACAAAAGACTTTGATTAGGTAACCACTCAGGCTAATGTAATCACCTCTCCTTAAATCTAAGTGAAAGCAGGTTGCTATTACTTTAGGTGCTTAAGGCAAGAAAAGACACCAGGCCTCTCTAAACTTCAAATAACAGAGAAAACCCATGAAACTCCCTGAGACACTCCTTATAGTTCCTCTTGACTTACTTCCAATAAAGGGAGAAGTACCAAAATGAAGTAAAAATTACATCAAAATCATGATTCACTTCCAAATCATTTTCACAATTATCTCTTGAAACTAGATTTTGGATTTCTTATTGCAATGGCTTGAAAGTTCAATACAGATACTTAATCTAAAATACGTTTTACCCATAATTTTTCCAAATCTTAGTTTTTCATTTTTCAAACATTGTTTTTCAAGGAGAAAAATTTTAATTTTGAAAAAGTCTTATTAAAAATTCTTTTTAGTATTATTGAGAAATAATTGACAAAATTATAAGATAAAATATAACACAAAATGATGAGTTGATATACATATGCATTTGAAAGAATTCTCCCCACTGAGTTCACATTTTTATCATTCACAAATTTTACCTTTTTTTGGCTATTTTTTGATAATTGTTCTTACTACTATTCAGTTAATAATAATAATTATTTAATATTTATTATATGGCAAATATAATGATCTATAGCTAAGAATACAAAAATTTTCTGTGGCTAACTTGAATGAACTTATAACCAAATATGTTTAAATAATGTGATAAATTATAAGCCAAATGAATAATTACAAATGATTACAATCCATATTGTAATAGTACAATCACAAAAAACCAATTCTTGTGGGTCAAAGGAATCATCTATACTAAAATATTTGAACCAAATTACAATGTGGTAAAAAGATCAAATATAGATTAGTTTAACTCTTCAAGTCAGATGTTTAAGACAAAGAACTAGTAGGAATACATTAGCTATAACCAGGCGCATTCCATTGTAATATACTTTCTATATAATTGACAAAGTTTTCTCTTATAAGACAATAAAACATTGTCTGGTAATATGGTAATTCTTTATAGTACCATGGTTAAGATTTGATATCTAGAGTTAAAAAAAAACCCTGCATTTAATTTAAAGTTGTTTAATTTGAAGCAAGTCCCTTTCCCTGTTGTGAAATAATAGAAAATATATATTTTGCATTCTGATCTGGTTTCTGGCACAGGGTTCCTAAAACCCTTGTAATTTCATAAATGATAGGATCACTAGATACATCCCTTTTTCTATGGAAGTAACTTTGGATGGATTCTGGATGGTTCATGGATAGTGGTAGGTTAGCAAAAATACCAAGCCATAGTAAGAAGTTCGGAAGTTTTCAGTCTCCCCCTCCAATGTCCAGAAAGGGGAAAGGAGATTAAAATGGGGTTAATAATTGATTATGCCTACGTAATGATGTCTCCTTAAAATCTCAAGCATAGGGGTTTAGGAGAGCTTCCAGGTTGGTGGACAAATCCATGGTATCAAGAGGATGATACATACCAACATCACTGGGAAAGAAACTCCGCTGCTTAGGACTCTCCCAGACCTCATTCTATATATCGCTTCATGTGGCTGTTCATCTTTTTCCCTTGTCACACTTTTTTTTAAATTGATGCATGGAAGTATTTCCCTGGCTCTTGCTTGCTTTAGCAAACTAATCAAACCCAAGTGGTTGTGGAAACCTCTGACTTGTACCCAAGTCTTACAGAAGCTGGGGGTAACCTTGTGATTGACATCTGAAGTGCAATGGAAGTCTCATGAGAATAAACCTTTATCCTGTGGGAACTGACTATCTTCAGGCAGATAATGTCAGAATTGAGTTAAATTGTAGGACACTCAGATGATACTACAGAGAATTGTTTTAGATGTGGGGGAAAAAAAAAAAACACTTGGCCACCAGAAGTGTCAGAAGAGAATGTTTTTGTGTGAAACAGAGCTGTGTAAAAGTAAAGGTGATACACACAGAACTGTAGGTTTTTTTCCAACACTCCTCTCTATTTCACTATTCTTAGACTCTAAAATAAAACCTATTTCATAGAGTTGTTTTGAGTTGAAATGAGGCAACGTGTAAAGTACTGAATACTTAAGTTACTCAAAGCTACACTAATGCTAAGCGACAAGTGGTTAGGATATAAAAATGTTAGTTGTGAATACTATTATTAGGGCCTAAATAATTTAGACTTTCAGAAAGAAGTAAGAGAACATTTAACTTTTGTTAAGTCATTGCATAAAATGCCTAGTTTATAAATGTTCATCTCAGTAGCAGCAATCTTAGACCTTAAGCTGAGGTTAATTTCTGAAAATTCTAATGATTAACTGATAGGCTTTCTTTAATGTTCCATCTATGTTAGATTGCATAACCAGTGACTGAAACCTGATAAAAAATGGTCATTTGACAATTAAAATGTCATCAGTTGTATAACTGTAATTAAATATATATTCATAAGTAAAATATATGTACTCAGTATTTATTTATTGCCAAAAAAGAAAAAAAATAGCTGTTAAGTTTTTCTAAGTGTCCATATGGGCATATTTATTCACTAACTACTTTTTGCAAAATTGCTTAGCTTAAGGTCAAATGTGTACTACAAACAAAAAGGCATACACAATTATTAATGATTATTTTATATGGATGATACAAAGAACAAAATTGGTAAGTGTTAAAGAGCAACTTGCTCAAATTAAATTATTTAGAATTTGATCAGTAATTTTCACTTATAACTAAAACATATATTCCAAATTTAGGCAAGAGGCAAATTATAAAGCAGTGAAAAACTCCTTCTGAGAATTTATAATAGAAATACATAACCATAGAAATTCAAAAGAAAACAGAGTAATTTAAGTTTCAGTAAGTCTGATATAAAAATTGCTCTGAAAATTCTTCTCAAAGCTATCACCAAATTGGTCCATGTCATAGAACATATGACATTAAAATTTCTCTTAAACTGTGTCAGGATATGATGGGAAACAAGAGAAGCCAGGGAATAAAAGAAAGAGCAAGTCTGATTTTCTTAACCCTTGCCTTATTCTTTAAATGGAAAATACCTCTTTCCCTGAACACCCATAAGTAAACTTACTTCCAAATAAGTACATTTATGGTGTAAATGCATGTCTTTGAAAATATAGGGTGAGGTCATCCTTTGCCTCATATTCAATTTTCATTTATCCCATTCTCATTCCCAACAACAAATTGCTCTTATATAGTACATGACGTATTTGCTCAAAGATCTTTCTAAACACCTAATTTATTCATTCACTCTATAAAGCTTTTTTAAAGCACCCTGTATCTCAGAGGCAAAGGTAGAACAGCAAAGAATCTTTTTTTTTTTAAAGATTTATTTATTTATACATACAAGCTGGAGTACAAGCCAGATGCGTGGGGTGGTGAGAGGGTTCACCAGAGACAGAGCGGGGAGCAGAACAGGCAGATCAGAAATACACTGCTGAGGGGAGCAGCGGGTGAGGCAGGAGAGGTCTGCCACACCATGTGGGATTCTCCCTGGCCGGGCCTCGAACTCGCATTACGCGCTGCCGACAGCTCCACAGTGCAGCGCTCAACCGCTGTGCCACCAGGGAGGCCCAGTAAAGACTCTTGACTAGATTTTTGTTCTCAGAGGTTTTGCTCTTTAGAGACAGAAGGACTGCAATAAGTAAATATCAAATGCTAATATAATACATGCTATGACACAGTAAGGCAGAAACATGGGACAGAGTAAGGTGCTACTTTATATATGGTAGACAGAAAAACAACATTTGCCTCATGACTTCTATTTCATTGTAATGCCTTTTATTTTTCTATCATCAAAGAAGCAAATGGACTTATTTTATTTGTTTCTGTAGATTTTCCAAAAAGATCTTATTATCTTTGATCCATGAAGAGATAACTATACTAACTTAAGAGTAAATGCTATAATTAAGCTTTTATAGATACTTAATTCAAAAGTTGCTATTTTGAATTGCATTGTCATATCTATTGTAAAACATGACACATAAAAATGTTATGTGCCATGTGAATTATTATTTTGTATAAGGAACCATGCCTGCAAAATCTTGCTAAGAGAATTTTCACCATTACTTCTGCCAGATAATTTATTTCCTAAACAATTATTTCCATTTTTTGCAGTCACCAGTAAAATATGTATGTGTCATGAAGCAAACAGCAGTCACCAGTAAAATAAAGAAAAATTTTGTTGCCACCTAATGTCTTCCAGCAAATTAGTACCACAACTCCTGACAGACCTCCGATTTTCAGTAAGTGCATCTTCTATATCAGTTTCTAATGCTACCTTGATTTTACTTTTGATTAAAAAGCCCGGTTTAAAGTATATACTGTACTTCACTTCTAGGCCCTATTACCTCTATAAATATGCTGCTTATTAAACTGTAATTCAATGTTTATTGTCATTTAGATTTAGATTTTATGCTTTTATAATGAAAGACTTCTTTCAGGCTTAAGTAGGCAAGGAGTTTTTTATTAGTTTGACCCATTCATATAAGGATAATATAATCAAAGGGAGTTGATTGAATTGTTTCTGAAAATTTCATGCAATTAGATTCACAGTTTTCTGAAAACTTTTTCAGTCAGGTTATTAATGTCATCTTTAAGGACACTGATGATGTGTGCATTAATTCTTAAAATATTATTCAAAAAGTGATGGTCTTAAACTAATGGGCTTTCAAGACAACTTTGCCATTATGAAGATCTAGCTTACTTTTAAATACCATGTCAGGGATTTTGCTAAACATTGTCTAGCTCAGTGTGTCTACTGAAGGAGTTTGATAATTGAAATAAACATTCCAGTATTATCTCTGGGCTTTCCTCCAAGTTATTACAAGTCACCTTTCTGCCAGTATTGATCTGGCATTTTAATGGTAGCCATGTATAGGCAATGGCAACAATGTCACAACTGCAACCAGACTGAGGGCTGTTTTGAGATATTATTGTTTTCAATGCATAGCCATTACAAAGATGTTACAACATGAAAAAAAAAATCAGTGTTCTGTAATTGATGAACAAAGTAATATAAGAATACATATTCTGGTTCAAAGGAGGTTCTGTTGAACTTTTTAATCATTTAGAGTAAACTCTTAAAATCCAAATCCAAAATGTTATATGAATATATTAGCTTTTCATTAACAATTTGTTTTATATAGAAAAGTACATACAGTTCATTTAGTTTTAGAATAAAGATTTCAGTATATATTAGGTTTTCCTTTTGTTCCATAAATTAAATTAATGAAAACCTCGATGTTCATCTCTAAAATACCAAATTAATTTGTCCTATTGCAACTTGTGAAATCTGATTCCTTCCTATCTCCCCCTCTCCCCCACAAAGTGTCTGTGAACACTCTAGCAACAAAATCTTCATTAGAAACTACTATAGTTACCTATATTTTAATCTGGGATGAGTTTCCCTGGCTAAAGCAGCTTTGTTTTGATTAAATGTGAAGAGCAGTCAGCATAAACCAAATGGTAAATTCATAGACATAATTCCTCTTTCACAACCTGCTCCTTCCTGGTCCACCTAAATAAATATCTTTGAGAGATACAATCTATGCATTGTTCCTCTTTGTCCTCCAAGTGAAATGGTGCATCAAGTCTTAGTTACATGTTTATTTTTTCATGATAGTCTTAATGTTTGAAAACTGGCGTGTGCTGAAGCATTGATGTTCCTGAAATGTCACAAGGTAGGCAGCCTATTTGTCTGCTAAAAGATTGCCCCCAAATCTTTCCTCTTCTTAATAGTCTACATGAGGATTGGTTCCTTTATATTGATAGTGGTGTTATTTTAGAAACAAAGAGATGCTCACCACAATCAGAAACAGTAGTATACGAACCAGAATTTCTATTTTAAATTCACAGTGAAAATTAAAAGTCACATATTCAGAAATTAACTCAATTTTCATATGGTTTACAATGCTCCTTAACATCCATTTAATTACCACTGGATCTTTATAACTTAAACCTAAGGGACTGACCTCATCACTAACTTCTCTGTTTCTATAAACCCTCACAACAATCAACAGCAAAGCCTGGAACTTCAACATGTCTTCCATTTGTTATTGCACCAATTCAAATCACTACTTCTCTTCCTTCATTATTGTAGTAACCTACTAAAAAAGCTCATCATTTTCTTCCTTGCTGTGTTTTGTGTGTCTTCAGCACAGCACCTGAGGCAATTCTAATAAAATTTCCTTTGCTTAAAATTCACCAACTGCTTTCCATCTGACTCAGAGTAAGATACAAAATCTTGAAGCTAATTACAGCACTTAGTAAAATCCTTGGGCTCACCTGGCATTCCCAATTACTTCTTCCCCAAATTTTGTGTTGCCACTTTTTGCTTTATTTTTTTTTCCATAGCCTTTAGAACCATCTAACATCTTTATATATTACACTGTAATATAAGCTCCACAGGACAAGAACTATGGCATGTTTTGTTCAATGTTACAGCCTCATTAAACAGAAGAGCAACTGGTGCATGGTAGACATCCAGTTCTTGGTGAACAAAGGCATTGATTCTCTTAAGCTAAGCATATTCTTTTGCAGGGATAGTTATCAAAACTACGAGATGCTAGGTGAGCATAGACGCAAAAAAAAATTTTTTTTTTGGGTGCAAGTTCCATGTTACAATAACCTGGGGCATTCATTGCCATGAAGATACAATATATACTACATTTAGAATCCAGGCAAACTTCCACTTTCCTGAAAGTGTCTCCTTGGTTTTATTTAAAAACGCCTTTATTAAAAATAGTTATACAAATAATAGACTATTGCATTGGTGTTTTAAATACTATGAATGTTACATTTGCAACTTAAGTCCCTTTTGATCACCATCTTCCCCACCCTGCATCTTTTTTTTTTAAGATTTATTTTATTTATTTATGCATACAAGAACTGGGGTGTAGGCTAGAGGTGTAGGATGGGGGTGGTGGTGAGAGGATTCACCAGAGACAGAGTGGGGAGCAGAACAGGTGGATCTACTAAGATACACTACTGAGGGGAGCAATGGGGAAGGCAAGAGAGGTTGGCTGCACCATGTGGGAAGCTGCCTGGTCGGGATCGAACTCATGCTGCAGTGACTGGCATAGCTTGATAGCACTGAGCCATTAGCCCCTGCACCAACAGCCCACTCTGCATCTTGTTGAAGTTTGGTATAAATCCTTCAAGAAGAAACCAAAATGACTGATCACAGGTCCAAATACCTGAACAGAGCATATGTAAAAATTTTAGTGCTGGTTTTAATTTTACCAAAACAATGCTGCAGTGTACATATCACTTTGCACTTTAGTTTTACTTTCAATCAGGTATGTTTGCAATCTGTCCATGTTAATTAATGCATATAGGTATAGTTGATTCCTTAAAGCTGCTATATATTATTCCACGGAATGAAGAAACTCCATTGAACTAGTTATATATTTTAGAATTACTATTGTTTTAGTTTATAGTTTTGGCAAGTGTTCATAAAACACCTTAGTTTGTCTCCACATACATATGTGAATATAATTGTTCTTTCTCAGATACAAAAATTAGAATTGGTGAATCACAGTATATGTATATTTTTAATGTTAAGAGATACTGCCAAATTGTTCTTCAATATCGCACTACTGCTTTATGATGCCATCAGGAAAGAAAAAAAAAACATTTCCTTTCAATCTGCCACTATAGTAGTATTGGTATATTAATATTAATTTTTTCCTTTTTAAAAATCTGTTGTGATAACATTTCATTTCTATAAATTCAAATGATAACTTTACAACTAAGAATTAGTATTTTCATGTATGTGTAGTTAATTTGAGTTTCTTCTACACACTGCTTATTCATATTTACTGATTTTACTTTTCACTTTTTTCTCATTTTTTATCAATTATATATATAACATCTACAATGTCTGTTAAGATTAGTTTTCCTCACTTTTAACTTAAAACATTTAAATTTTGATGTCATATTTATCAATCTTTTCTTTTGACCTATGAATATGAGGTGATGTCCATTTTATAAGAAACGATGGTAAAATCAGGATAGCGATAATTAGTACCAAACCCATATGAAATGTTTTAGTTGTTATATTGTTGATGGATTCAGAATTTTTGTTTTAAAGTATATATACATATATATGTATATTTGCATATTAGATAATATTTTATGAAACTCACTTTCTCATATTTCAAACTGATTTTAGTTTTCAGTTTTTTAGTACCTTTCAATTGTCACTGTTTTCTTTATGTACCTTGATGCCATTATTAAGGCAATATCCATATTTTGTTTCCTTTTTCTCCTTGTCTCTACTGTGAGAACATTCTCTATGTTGCCTTCTGCAAGAATCTGTCTTGATAATGTGTTTTATTTACCTATATTATCCCCAAAACGAATATATTTTTGTCTCACTTATGATTTCTTTTAGCAGTTAATAGTTGAGAGCAAAAAATAAGAAGCAAAGGTAGTGAACTTCAGTGAAAAGAGTTTGAAAGGAAAGTTATTTTGTGCTTTACGAGTATTTAACACAGGTGAAAATATCAATTCTTCCTCCCTTTAGAAGGTTGGTATTTTCATTGATACAAAATGAGTCCTGTCTCTCTCATTTGTTTCATCCACGTATTTACTGACTGGGAACTGTGTGTGAGACTTCTGTTCTTCCCTGGGTCACTAAAATCAGTTTTTTTAAAGAAAATAAATGTTCTCAGGTTGTAGTCTCTGGAAAGACAAAGGCCTTATCTTGTAGTTTTCTTTGTTCACTGGGACAGTATTATGGTGGTGAGGCTTTTCTTTGATTCCAAGTTCAGAGTTAACAGTGGTTTTTAAGCCACCAGAATTTTTTTCTTTCCCTCTACTGTTATATACCCAAACGCCAAGGTCTCTGTTTATACTTCTACTGGAAAATATTCAGGGCAAGTAATGCTTTTAAATCTCATTGCTGCCTTTATGCATTTAATACTAACGTAGCATGCACGATGTCAGAGAAATAACTATGAATGTCAAATATCTTTATCCAATATTTATTAACTATATTGTGTTGGGATTTCCAGGATTAGTTAGCCACCAAACTGCTTTAAAATAGTACTTACACTATTTTAAAATCCAAAGATCAATATAGGAGATATTGAAATACTCTGCTTTTTAGAGTTTCTATGTCTTTGGAACTGATCCACATGAAAAAAAATGAAAATACATGTTCTTTATAGGTTCCAACTTCACATACAAATGCCAAAACCAAATTTCTTTTATTTAATAGAAGCAATATCTACTAACAAAATTAGTCCAACTCTAGATATAAAGAACCATATGCATACTCAATTTCAAAAATGAAACAATACTGAAAAGGATCCCAGGAAATCTATTCCACATTTTCTTTTCCTTATTTTATTTTAAGTTATTTTCTTCTTTAACTCCCATACCCACCCCATCCTGTGGGTCATAAATATGACTATCATTTATTATATAAACCAATTATCTACTTAGAGATAATTTCATCAACATAGGAGACACAAAATAACATGGTGGTTTCTCAAAGTTTGGCATGTATATTAGAATCATCTAAAAGGTTTGTGGAAAAATATTTTCTTGTGCCCACCTTAGAGTTTTAAATTCCCTAGTTCTGGAGTTGGGTCTGAAAATTTGCATCAGTAATGCATCCTCAGATAATACTGCTGTCCAGGGACTAACTGAGAATCAGTGATATAGAGAAGTTCTGAGCTTGGGAAAGGCCAATAAAGTTCCCTTTATTAAAAATTTAGAATTGGGGGATGTTACCCATTATCTCTATGTAAAATCTATGAATTTAGGACTGAAAATGCCATGTTGGGTCATGTGCAATTGAAAAAGTCATTTTTCTGAGAAAGGAGTAAGTCATATATTCACCAAACAAACTACAAAATAGAAGCATAGGGACAATATAGATTCGGATAAAAAGAGAAATGGGGGAAAACAGCTCTTCGCATAATTTTCTATTTTCTAATTCCAATTAGTTGGTATGTCTAGGTATAATTTTTATTGTCCATTCTGAAAGATATCCTCTGTAACTTTCTAATAAAGTTAACATTTTTTTATAATCAGGTATTCTACAGGTCATAAGAACTCATTTAAACAAATTGTTGCTGAAACAAAAGAATGTTTTTCCTGGACACAGACACACACGTGCACACACATACACATATATACAGACACAAGCTTTGCTAATATTTAGTACAACTCTAGTAGAAGATCAAAGGTCTTCACAAATTACTCAACCTCAAATAACCTATGACAGTCTATTATAGATTTATTTGTTTATATTTTGGCATCTGTCTTCACCTCTAGAATCAGAACAGCAAACTTCCTTTGGTTTGCTCCTGTATCCTCCATTCTTGAAACAATAATCAATGCTAATAAGTGAATATATTATTAAAAGATAACACATTGTTAGTGTAAGCAGAAGAAAATGCCTTTTTACTGAGAAACAGACTTTCTTAAAATGTGTTTAAGTATGTTAGTTGTTTTCAGTATTATACAAGTTCTGAAAAATTAATCATGTTTTCATTTTCACAAGGCTCTAACTGAAATCTCAAGATGTTATGCAGTAGGTCACAATAAGTCAGAATGGTCAAGTCAGAGATAGATAGGTATTGATTGCAAGGATTATTTATGCGAGCAATTATATAAAGAGAAGTCAACAAGGTAGGAAAAGCTAAAATATGTTAGAAACCTATGGCATTAGTAACTTATGTGCAAATTGAGCAACTGCAAATGTCAATGGCAAACAAGATTTTGTTCTATTATTCTCATATTCACAGCCCTGTGGGTTGACAAGTGATTCAACCTTGTGCTGTAGGTCCACATTTGTGTTGGGATGGTTCTGCTTCACATATGCACACTCTGAATTTCTAGCACTGAGGGCCAGAAGCCAATTGGAGTATGATTTTCTTCTGGTAGCAGTCAGGAATTCCCCAAGAGGTTGGCACAAATATATAAATGCTCCTTAAGGCCTAGATTCACTACTTTAATGTTGTTACTTATATTACATACATTGGGTCAAAAGAAATCAAACAGCCATGCCCAACTCCTATGTAACAAAGAAACAAATTCCTATCTGGAAGTCAGGAGGCAAATTAATCTTTCTTGAAAAATAACCCAGTCCATTTCAAGTACATTTAAAGAACAAATGAGTTACTCAAGCTACTAATAAACCCAAGGCAAATACTTTCCTTTGTTATTATATAGAATAAATCAGAACTAGAATCAAGATTCTTCTGGGGAGTTATGTTTAATGATGTCTCCCATTCCCAATTTAATTGAAAGAGGTAACATATATAAGACTTCACTTAGGGATACAGGTCAACTTTAATAAATCAGAAGATATTTAATCTGGTGAAGGGGTTATATGAGTGCGGGATGCAAATGAAGAGCAAAAGGGAAAAAGGGTTGTATTATATTGATAATAACAATTAAAAAAAGATATGCTGTTCAAAGATCAAAAGCTGCAAAGGTCCCTGTTTGTGTTGGAGTTTATGAGCTTGTGTTTGCTATTATTCTGTAGGAAACATTGTAGCTGCCGTTTTATCTAACAACAACAACAAAATGTTTCAGATTGATCAGGACTGACACTGAAAAAGTAATGGCTCTTGTCAGATTGCTGACGTCCAATAACAGACCCATCTCTGCTTAGCAATTTTTAAAAAACCTATCACATGAAAGGAATCACAAATAGGATGTTTCTCTCTTCCTCCTGTACTTTTTACTCTCCTGTTTGAAGTCCTAGTGATAAGAACTCATCAAAAACCCACTGTCATAGAGACCTGGGAAATAAAGTATGAACAGCAGAATCAGGAATGGTGTGGAGTATGGAGAACACAGTGGTCCACACAAAGAAATTGTCTTTTCATTGGAGGGAGACAGAGGAATTCTTTAAGAACACTTAAGGAGAGGAAAGAGAAGTGGCAACATACAATGACCGGACAGCATCTGTTGTCTTCTAGTCAGATGAGGTTTAATCTTTGTTTGAAAAAAAAAAAAATGCTGGTTCAAGGTAGAAGTTGGAAGAATTCAGTTCATGAATAGCACTATGAGACTTAAGGAATAAGCCTAGGTGTTTCAGGGTCAATACAATACTGAGAGTGAAATATGGAACTTGTGGAGATTTCAAGGACTAGCAGTGACTCTGTACAGATGTGATTTTAATGCCTAGAAAAGAATACAGTAGTAGGAAAAGTTATATTGGAAAAGTCATAACTCTTGAGAGATAGCTACAGCCTTCATATTCTCTACAATCATGGACATGGAGAACAAAAATTTTAGAAGGATGCATTTCTCCTGAAAGTTTATAACCAATGAGTATTAATATTTGAATTGATATAGTGTTACTATAGCCTGATGAAATAATGACCTACAAAAGGAAATATATTTCATAGTCCATTACATATACCCAAATACACAAGTTACAAGGCTTCCCTGGTGGCCTAGGGGTTAAGTCTCAGCACTGTCACTGTTGAGGACTGAGTTCGATCCTGGCCAGGGAGCTAACCCACATAAGGTGCAGCAGATCTCTCCTGTCTGGCCCCTTTGTTCCCCTCAGCAGTGTATTTCAGTAAACTTGCCTGTTACACTTCCCATTCTATCTCTGGTGAATCCTCTCACCCCCACCCCCCGCCACACCTCTGACCTACATCCCAGTTCTTCTATGCAAAAATGAATTTAAAAAATTATTAAAAAAACACACAACATAAATATATATATAGTTCATATGTTTATATTATTATATATAACATTATATATATATTCAGTAAACATTGCTTTCACTGTGTGATGCACTTTGATTTTTATTTTACCTATTTTCGTACTGTTTAATTTTGCAAAAGTTGATCATGACCTATAATTTAATTGATTTTAGGACTACTAGAGGGGGTGTAACATTCTATTTTAAGTTTGAAAAGACTGATCACATCTAGTTCTTACCTTAGAGTTAAGAAAATTAAGACTCAGTTTGATCGATAACTATGCCAATTTCCTAATGTTCCCTATGCACACAATGCGTCATATCATATTTAGTCTTAAAGTCCTTAATCGGTGAGGCAATAGTTAGTTAAATTGTATTCAACAGGACCAGATTTGTCGTCTATGTTCTTAGTGAATGTTTCACAATGATTACAATTATGCATTAGAACCAAACTGCATTGGAGATTTATCTTATCTCACCAATGAAATTGTTAGCACATTTCCAGTAATTATATTCCCTACCTAAGGATATGATTCTAGCGAAATGTTCTGGGGCTCAATATGACTTATTTAATTGAAAAATAAAAAAAGAATCACAAAATTTAAGCCTTTAAATTTGTATGCCTCTGAGTAATACCTGACAGTTTCATGTTACCCTTCTAAAATCAAATAACTCAGGGTTTTTTTCAGTAACATAGAAAGCCTAAGAGTTCATATATCAACTGTTGGCATTGTGAATATTCTTATTTTGGAGCCATTAGTATTAACAGAATATACTTTTAGATTTATAGGAACAGAATTTGAAATACTCAAGTCTTCAAACAGCATGACCAGCTCCATTTCCTCAGCCTGGTAGAGTGCTGATATATCTTAACAGCTTAATAGTTATCCAAGATCCGTGTTCTACTAAAGTGTTTGGATTCCATGAAGAAAACAAACAGGTAGGTTGATTTTATATGAAAAGGGGAGAAAAAAATCTCCACAGAGACTTTCAATTCTGCTTTTCTATCAAATAGAATTTTTATGGCTTTGCCATAAACCGTTGAAAAGCTGGGATTTTAATAGAAATGCCGATGTTGCTTTAAATATAGCACCCCTGGGCTATGCTTTTATTACAGGGAAATTCAATGTCCTTCATAACAACAGAATATTGAAAATACCAATGGCCATTCAACATTTAGTTATTTGACAATCTTTCTTTTGATAGGAAATGTATATGTCAAAGATTTATATTTGTCAACTATTGAATAGTTTTTAAATTGCTATAATCATTTTAAGCCAGTGTTCTTAAAACTACTAGTTATACAAATAGAAGCATTAAAGGGTATAACTGTGATGAAATATGTTTTTTTACCCATGAACTATAATTTTCTTATGTTGTCAATATGATGTGGACAAAGAATACCACATCTTGAGAAACAAAACATGACACTGGAGCTAAATTTGACCTTTGCTATCTGTGAGCTATTGGCAGATCACTTCATTAGACCTCAATATTCTGTCAGCAAAATGGGAACAAATTTGACATTTTTAAATGATCATCGTGAAAGCCAAGTGAAACAGGAGTGAAAAATGATTTTTAAGCATAGAAAGTGACTTAACAATGTAAAGTACATTGTGTGTGTGTGTTTTCTAATTTTAAAATATATCTATGTATGTAAATAATTTGGTAGTTTAAAAATAATGTTTTTTCAGTAAGTTTGTATTTGCTTACTAGGATAGTTATATATTTTAAAATAATTATTAGGCATTCATTAATGTTCATTCTTCATTTTCCTCTTAGGGAATTAGTTGCCTCTTTTTAAAATATACCCATATGAGTTCTTTTTTTAATGTTTGCTTTCTTTTCTCAGCTGTAGTCCCCAGCAGGTTTCTGTGACTGATTCACCCATGCACTGTTACCATAATCCCTTACGCTCTTCTCGCACTCTTTTTGAACTGTCTCCTTACTCCTCCCCTGCCGTATGTCTCTGATTTATAGTTGCTCATTTTTGTTTTGTTGTGTTTTTGTTTTTATATTTAATATTATTATTATTATTATTATTTTTCCCTGCTTCCTTGTTTGGTTCTCCTATATGCCTCCTATAAGTGAAACCATCCAATATTTTTCTTTTTCCTTCTGACTTATTTCACTGAGCATAATCCCTTCTAGCTCCATCCATGTTGCTGCAGATGTCATTAGTTTATCCTTTTTGATTGCTGAATAGTATTCCATTATGTATATATGGCACATCTTCCTGATCCAGTCATCTATTTTTGGACATTTGGGTTCAATAAATATTGCTTGGAAAAATGAATTGAGTTCTTTATTGCCCACAGAACTTTAGTTTTCTTATCTGGATAGTGGGAAGAATAATACTTTCAGAACTTTTTTTTATTGTGATAATTAAATGAGATACTATAACGCAGAGTGTGAAAAACTATTAGTAGAATGTTAAAGGTATCATAGCTAATAAAAGGTAAAGATAGAAGTTTTAATATTAGGTCTCACAGTCCATGCTCCTTTTGAAGTAGAACTGTATGAAAATAAAATTATGACAATAGTCACTGTACAACACTTCACAAAATCAACTAATGCATTTTTTACATTTTTATTTTCTGAATATGTATTTCTGAGTATGTATAAAATGTTAAATATAACTTTGATATTATTAAACATCAGTTTAAAAATATCCTATGGGCAAATGTGCAAACTATAACACATTTATACAAGAGAATATTACTAAACATTAAAAAAAGAGAAAATTTTGGGGACAAATGCCAACTTGGATGGATCTAATTTGTATCATGTTGAGTGAAAAAAGCCATTTCCAAAAGGTTGTGATTCCACTTCTATAACATTAGAAAAGTTATAAAATTGTAGATTTTATCGGGGAACAGATTAGGATGGTCAAGGATTAGGTCTGTGTGAGGATATGACAGTAAGAGTGTAGCAAGAGGAACTTTGGAGTGATGGAATATTACAATTGACATCTTGATTATGGTGGTAGATATGAACCAATACATGTGATAAAATTGTATAGACCTATATGTAAAAAACAAAGGATCTCTATAAAATATACAGAAATCTAAATAAAGTTTGTAGTTTAAAAGTATCATGACAAAAGCAATTCCCTGTTGATTTTTTTGACGTGAAATAGACAATATTTATCAGTTTCAGTGATCACCACAATAATTTAGCTACACAAATCACCGAATTTAGTTGCAATCTTTTTCTTGTGACGAGAACTTTTAAAAGTTGCACTCCTAACAAATTTTAAATATGCTATACAGTATTGTTATGAATAATCTTCATGTTATATATTACATCCCCATGACATTTATTTTAGGTGAAAGACATTACATCCTCATGGCATTTATTTTATAGTTTAGTTTTTACTTCCTTCTCTTCTCCCCATTCCACACAAACACTTTGCCTCTGGCAACCACTAATCTTTCTCTGTATCTATGGGATTTGATTTTTTGTTTTGTTTTAGTTTGCACATGTAAGTGAGATCATATGGTATATGTCTTTCGCTGTCTGTCTTATTTCATTTAGCATAATGCCCTAAAAATCCATTTATGTTGTTGTGAATGGCAGACTTTCAGTCTTTTCCATGGCTAGTGTTCTACTATGTGTATCTATTTCACATGTTCTTTGTCCATACATGCCACTAATTCCACACAACTTAGTTGTGTCCATATCTTGACTATTGTAATTAATGCTACAATGAAGATGGGAGTGCATATATCTTTCCAGGTTAATGTTTGTGCCTTATTCATATAAATACTCAGATGTGGAATTGCTGGGTCAGATAGTAGCTCTAATTTCAATTGTGTCTACTTCAATTTTTTGAAGTTCTTCAAAGTCTTAGGAGTTTTCAGTGTACAGATCTTTTATCTCCTTGATTAAATTTATCTCTAGGTATTTTATTTAATTTCCTGATATTAAGTATTGTGTTTTGTTTATGTAAAGTGTTATGTTTAGGGTACTCGTCAAAGGATGCATGAGAATGCTTTGTACTATATTTGCAGTCTATGTAAATAATTTTTAAAGTCAATAATTGAATAATTCATAACTATTTTTCCATGTGTTTATTCAATTTTGATGATGACTGATATGTAGTTAATTCCAACAGGATAGGGACCATAAATAATTTTTCACCACATTATTTCCAATACTGAGGACATTTCCTGGAATAATGAAGACACTCAATAAATGAATGTGAAAATTCCATCAAGACGGTATATATGAAATAAGCAAGCTAACTGCATATTATTGGAATTATAGGTTGTTCTTAACATTTGCTGATATAAATGCAGTCACCACAAATAAAATTTTCATTTATATCCTTAATTTCTCATTCTATATCTTTATTTTTATAAATATTTTCCATAAGAATCAGTTCTTAAAAATAAGATGACAAGCTAACGCCTATATTATTTTACTTGAGAGTTAGTTAATAAATTGTTTTTGAAAATTCCTGTATCAACTTACTTTTCTTGAATATTATAATCTATGGTAACCATTTTACTGAAACTTCCTCACCTCTCAGTTTATTCTAAAAGTCAGTCAATAGTTGAGTTTTACCTTTTATCTATTATGTAATTTCTCCCTCAGATTTCTACTCAAACCTCAATCTTTTTTTCAGCTCTATACATCATGATTGAAGACACAATGAGGAGCACTAATGAAGATTATATTGCTGTGTGCGTTTGTGTATGTGTGCTCATGCATGTCACATACGGGGCGGCAATTAGACAGGTAAAGGCGAAATTCCTTTATGAAATGCAATTTAGGGATGTTCCAACTATATTAAATGTTAATCAATTTACCACATTTGTCCAAATTACATAGTATTATCAACATTAAGTTCAAATTAAAAAGCCTGAAGAAGACTTGATGATGAATATTATAAATGCTATTAGTTGAAATGTAAAGGCATTTTACTTTATAGATAATTCGCTAATCAAGTGACATGAAGATAAGATACTATCGTTTTTTTATATTCGATCATTTTCTAGATTGTCTAACCAGTGCCTCCTTTTTCAAAAATCTGTATCAAACATTGCCTTAAAATTTTTAGCAATTTTAGAAAGGAACTCTTGTGTCTATTGAACATTTAATATGCATACCAGGTTGCAACTTTCAAAAAATAGATAAATCAATTTTTACTTTCTATTTAAACCATCGTAACTGAAAATTATATTGTCTGAATCACAAAACCTCTAATTACTGAGATTTTATTAACACCAGAAGAAATATTTACTGGAAATAATATTTAACTTTCTTAGCCATGACCCTGCAGTATCTAACGTAACTTTCTGTGGTCAGGACATTTCAATTAGTAGCCTAAAGTGATAGATGTGCACACCAAAATGAATTTCCTAGTAGCATATATTAACCTAGAAATCATTTAAGAGTTAATGTTGATTCATTTTCCAGTAACACTGTGGAAGTGTCTGCCTTCATAAAAAAATCATCATTACTTATTTTAATGGGATTTTATAAAAAAAGTAAATTGGAAATGCATTTAGTTACTTGGCTAGTCTATGAAAAATACACCATTTCTCATTTGTGTTAAAAATCTTTAAAACATTTTCTTATTTGGACAGCAGTCATGGAGTAGATGAAAATTGAAGACATTAAGTTATAGCATGAGCTGTTGGGGCTGTGTGTCAGGCAGGATACATTCAATGATGTAAGTTTACAAACTCTAATCCCAGTATACAAGCAATGTTTAATGTTACTAGACCAGACTAATTCTCACAGATGACTATGGAAAATCTTGCGAATTTTCTCATCAGTGATTACCATTCTGGTAATCAGTGAATTGTCATAATGTGTTAACATAGATAATTTCTTGTCACAGCCTGTGTTTCTAACTCTGACAACTGGTCTTTCTAACTAAGTACTTTTAGTCTAAAGAAATACTGAGTGCTTGGATGGCTGGATAAATTTAAATGAATCAGTATTAAATCTATCATTCACTATTCTTTTTTTTTTTTCATTCACTAGTCTTAATTTCATAATTAAAATACTATCTCAAAATTTTATTCTATTTGATGGCATCATATTAGTTATTATTCTGTTTGTACAATGACATTAATTTTCAACAGGATAACAATATTGTTTGAAAGAGTGGAAAAGCGTAAGTGTAAATACGTGTTCGCTCATAAGAAAGGTTTTATTATATTGTGCTGGATAGTTTCTGCTTTACCAGCTTTCCCAGTCTGAATTTTAAAAAAAAGTCTGAAGATTTAAGGAATTTATTAACAGTTTCCTTATGAATTGAACTTTAAAGCAACTTAGGCCTACCATGTCTCACTGCCAAATTTTATTTAGTCTTTTGGGGTTAAATAGTTTTATCTTTTTAGATAAATGAGATCATAAGAATTTTAAATTGCTCTTATCTTATGTTAAGTATGAATAATACTTCTTATAACCTGACTACTTTAGAGAGACATTATGAAGAGGATTGATGAGGTGCTTGCAAGAAGTTCCAAGCTTCTTGGAACAAAAGCTTCACATATAAACATTTTGGTAATATAAAAGTCGTTAGCATTAATTGTGACATAAAAAGTGTGATGTTGTTAAAGTATGATAACACTAAACTCCAAGCACTTCTGATCTGATTTGAGTATTTTATCTATTCCTTTTCCCATAATAATTTCACATCTTTTAACAAACTTTTCCAGTCACTGAACTCAGTTGAACTATAAACTTGTCTCTATGTTATAGGTAAATTTATGGTACAGCAATTTTTGTTGTTGGAAGAAACAATGAATGAACATGGCAAAAATTGGCTTAAATAGTGAAGGAATTTCCTGACGTATGTAACTAGAAGACGTCACACAGCCTTATTATCATGTAATCCTCCATGGTGAGACTAAATGATGTTCTAGAGGACAAGGTCTCTTTCTGACTTTCTTCTTTGCCTTTAACACTACTAGACTCATCATAAGACAGTTTTCTTTTGTGATATGAGAATGGTTTCAGCAGCTGATAGGAATATATGCTTCCTTCCTATTTTATCCTCAGAAATCCTGGGAGGGGTGGGAAATCCAGGGTTTCAATTTGATTGACCCACATTAGGGCAAGTGCCTATCTCAAACCAGTCACTTTCTTAGCACAGGTTACACACCTACACAGGCACCACGGGGATCGTCAGTTTGTTTGGAAAAACATAGATCTCCAGAGGGAAATAAAGCCATTGTGAAGGTTGAGTTACACTTTAAAAGTAGAAAAGGATACATATCAACTTAAAAAAGTTAGTGTCAGAAAAGTTCATAGTTATTTTAACTTATTAAAACATGTACTTTTAAAAGTTATGGCCAGAATTTGCCTGTTATGAGTATCAAATTAGTCAGTATTTTCTCTCCAAGTTGGATTAATAATGGAAAATCTGATTTTATTACGAGAAATATTTTTTTTCCATGAATTCCCACTTTGAAGAATTTCTGAAAATTTCTAGAGTACTTTCACAGATTGTAGAGCGCTATCTTGATATTAATTTTTCACTTTGCCCCTTACCTCATTTCGCTTAATGGTTCTTACTCAGCTTACCCATTGGCCTTTACTCCTCTGTTTTTCATCAAGGTAATGGTTTTTGGTGTTTTTTGTCTAGAATGCTTTTTATTCAAATTCTCCAGGGATTCCTTGTCATTTTAGGTCAAAAGTCATTCCTAAGACGGTCTATCCTTGATAAGTCAATCTAAATGTTTTTATCATTCAGCAACTTATTATATGTTAACTCATTTTAAAACTTATTTCAAAACTTATTTTAAAACTAAAAATTTTAAAACTTTGATAACTTTAACAAGTATCTGAAATTCTTTTTCATTTGATTATGGTTAAATTGAGGATTCTCTATTTTCTAGACCACTTCATATTGGAATGTTACCTTTACGAGAGACACTGTCTCATTCATCAAGACTCTATCCTCTACGGCAAGATTAGTGCCTGGTATATAATAAAGCAAGTGTCACAAACTCATGCAGAATGAAGCCTCTGAATGTATTTATTTCTTTATCTCAAGTGTGGGGATGGACTTTTTTTTAATCTTCCACTGAAGACACTGAAAATTAAAAAAGAGGCAAAGTAGAACTTTGGGTGTAATTTATAACTAGTTCTAGATATGTCATCTCAAAGTTACCCCCTTAATTAGACTTACTATTCAGGCATTCCAACGAGATGACTCCTGCTTAACATCCAACCCATATCTATGTGTTAGTGGCCAAATGCTCTTTCTCTGAATTCTGCTGCGCCCCACACATTTTAAAGGGTCTTCTTGAACATGACAATTCTACTACCTTGAGTAGAACAGACAGTATTTTTCTTTTCTTTTAATATGAGACCTACCTGTTTTTTACAGCATGGTTCTATAAGCATTTCTACTCTTGGTAGGATAGATTCTACCTCGAACCACGAAAGTTCAGTTTAAGCTAATTCATACAAAAAGAACAATTGTTTTGTAATCCTGTAGCCCTGCATCAGTCCCTTTCCTGGCAAACATATTTTTCTTGAATAATAATAGTATTGTACCTCATCATATCTATGCAATAGCCCAGTGTTAATCAAGTCCAATTTTGCTTCAAGCTCAAGTTAATTGGACTTTCCCATTATACTGTAAGTCCTTTGAGGTCTTTATTGCTTGTTTTGTGGACATTGTTTTTACAAGAATTTTCCCCAAGGGATTGCTATACTTTTCAGAGACAGCACATTCTAAATCCATACTTGGAAAAATTCTTCTAAAGTAAGCACAATCTGCAGATATGCAACTCTACTTGCAACATAGCTAACCTCCTTATATTATCTTGGAACAATTGCATCCCTTGGAGTAACATCTCTGCTTTATATCTTCAAAATTTAAAAAATGTGCATTTTCAGTGAATGGTTTTCCTACAAATATAAAACTACCTTTCTGAAAGTAGAATGTTTTTAGCAATTGGAAAGCAGAAAATATCCTAACTGCTTTAAAAGGACAGGCTTGTGTAGGTTTTGTTTGCTCCAGCACGCTCTCAACTTTGTTTATGCAAGTCTTAGATTTCAAAGGCAATGACATGAAGTTTGCTTCTAAGTATGAGTCAAAGTATCTGGTATGTCCATCATCCACAGATGTTTCTCTCAGAAGATCTACTTAAGAGACAGTAGTAAGCCTTCTCAGGGATAACAGCCTTTCTGTCTCCCATTCTGTTCTGTTCTTGTAATCAGCTAGTTATACACACTAGGGAAGGAGTATGGGGAGATCACTATGGGATTATCAAAATGAGATTCTCCAAGGGAAAACACGTACAAGCAAAATAGTCTAATAAGTTTAAAAGAATAACAAAAACAACACAGTATCTGTCTTAGTATTCTTCAAGAGGATAAACTGCGTCACAGTGTTAGCTCTAGTTATCTGCTGCAGAATATATAGGTGATGACATTTGACAAAGTGACACAGACTAAAGTTTTCTCATTGTCCAGAAGAGTGTTCCATGCATATCAAAAGGATTTTGGAAACTACTTGGTCTATGGTGAATAATTTATGTAAATAATGGATAGATGTTTGTTTACCTTGACAAACCAGTTTCTCTAGAGGAAATGAACACTCTACTTCATGTGACAGTTACGAGGAGAATCTCCTCAGGATATGGAGTTGTTAATGCTAGACCTGACATAATTCAGAGGTTAAACATGGAGGGAGATCTGAGAATATATTTTTCTTAGACTTTTAAAGATAAAGGCCAAATACTTGAACTTGAAGTTTGCTAACCTTTAAGGCCAAAGGTTTGAGAGAGAAGAGTCCATGTTAATGGCTTAATGGAGAGTAGTGAAGACATCTGACAAAAGAAATTCATTTAAGTAGCACTTTAATGAAGTGAGAATTTGGCAAAAGGAACTGAGAGGCTGACAAGTCAAAGGTTGAGGTAGTAATGGATTGGGTGTCTTTTGAATTATTGGGCTTTAGTTGGATGAGTTAGTAAAAGATATATTTTAAGGTCATTATGGATGGAGTCTTCAAAGATGTCATTCTCTCAAGCCTCTCAAATCTACTACTTCAAACCTTCTTGAAATGGTTACTTCATCTCAATTCTTATTGCCTTTGCCCTGACTACTTGCATAGATTATTATTGTATTAGATTCTGAATTATCATCCCATGTATCACTATTCCTTGTGATGGTCCGTTTTACATATTTCATTTTTCTTAAACACAAATGCATGAAATCTTATGTGGCTGATGAGAATGTCAGTTGTTTCCACCTTAATGGAGAGTTGTCAATCAAAATTAAAAAGCCACATATTACTTAAGCAGTTTTATTTTCAAGAATGGATTTTTTTAGGGCTTCCCTAGTGGTGCAGGGATTAAAGTCTCAGCAATATCAAGCTATTGCCAGCCACTGCTGCATGAGTTCGATTCTGGGCCAGGGAGCTGACCCACATGGTGCAGCAGACCTCTCCTGTCTCGCCTGCTGCTCCCCTCGTCAGTGTATTTCAGTACATCTGCCTGTTCTGCTCCTCACTCTGTCTCTGGTGAACACGTTCACCCCCCGCACCTCTGATCTATACTTCAGTTTTTATATGCATATATAAATGAAAATAAATCTAAAAAATGTATCTTTTAGATTTAGTCACACATGTAAAAGGATGAATGCAGTAAAATATGCATTGCAGTGCATAGAGATGGAAAAATGTAGAAAAATATCAGTAAAGTACAAGTTAAATCAATTGTGGTATATTTGTACAATGACATTTATCTGCCTATTAAAATGAATGATACTGATCTGTATGTATAAAAATACACTATGTTCAATTTATTTTTTGAGGGGGAAATAAGGTATGGAATAGCGTGTGGTAAAAATGTGTAGAAAGATTAAAAGCTTTAACAAGAAAATAATCATGGCAGTTACTTTCTAGGAGGAGAAAGTAGGAGGAGAGCTTGCTTGTCAATAAACATTTTCTTAAATAGAAATGGAATTTTGTGCTATAATGCTCAGTGAAACATAATAAATGTTTTTAAAATTATACAATGACTTTCAGTGATGTCTTTTATATATATATATAATATATATAAATATAAAAATTATATATAATTATATATAAATATAAATATATAAATATATATATTTATATATATATAAAAGACATCACTGAAAGTCATTGTATAATTTATATATATATTAGAAGAACTGAGGTGTAGGCCAGAGGGTTGGGGTTGGGGGTGAGAGGATTCAACAGAGGCAGAGTGGGGAGAAGAACAGGAAGATCTACTGAGATACATTGCTGAGGGGAGCAGTGGGTGAGACAGGAGAGGTCTGTTGAAACTTAGTGTGTCAGCTCCCTGATCTGGGATCACCTCAGGTCATAGTGGTGCTAGCACTGAGACTTAACCCCTAGGCCAGCAGGGAGACCCCTCAGTGATGCCTTGAATAAGCTTCAGAAAAAGAGAGAAGAGTGGATCTAATTGCTATTTCCTGAATGATTTATGATGCTGAATATGTTTGTATGTTAACTGGATACTTGATATTTTCTTTTGTGAGGTGCCCATTCAGGTCTTTTCCTTGTTTTTCTGTTAGGTTGACTGTCTTTTTCTTATTGATTTATAAAATTGTCTTAAAATATGCTTTTTATATATAACATAATTGTCATATTAATATAATCAAAATATCTTCTCAAGTTTGTTGTCTTTTCCACTGTCTAGATGATATATTTTGATCAACATAAATGCGTAACTTTTAGGTCTTTCAATTTTTTATTATAATTGCCTTTACAATTAGCATTATTTCTTTACTATTTAAGAAGTCTTTGTTATCCCAGGTTATAAAGATAATCTTTATTATTATGTTCCTGAATTAAGTCAACCAACTGAACTTTCCTGATGATGGGGGTGTTCTCAATCTGTGCTAATGTAATAGTCTCTATATGTGGACATGAACTCTTAAAATGTGGCTATTACTACAGATGAATTAAATTTTTAATTCAATTTTAATTAGGCACTTGTGATTAGTGGTTATTCTCTTGGACAGCACAGTTTATTCTTTTAAGTTTCACTGTTATATCTACAATACATCTAGAATGAATTTTTTTTATATGGATTTTTTTTTAACTCAGCACTATGTTCTGAAAGTACAAGTAAGAAAATTGTATTGATACTTTTATTACTATATATTTGTGGGTGTTTTTCTTCACCCTATTCTAATTCATTGCTCTCTTAGTCAATCCTATGACACTGTCTTAGTTATTGTAATTTTATAATAATCTTTATGATAGTATAACTGCAATGGTTTTTCTTTCTTTTTCCAGATTACTTCTTTTATTCATGTTTCTTCCTAATTCTAATCAATTTTCAAATCAACTTACATAAATCTCGGGAAAAACCCTGGAAATTTAATTGGAATTGCATTAAATTTAAGAATAGTTTGCAAATATATATGTACATATATAAATATATATATATATATATATATATAAGATCAAGTGCTTAATCAGGTTTTTAAGAACATAGAGATTTTTGGTCTTATTCTGTCATTGACAGAGGGGTCTGATAAATTATTCTACTATGTTTGTAGATTGCTATTTTTTCACCTATTTTGTGATTATATACACAATGATTTAGAACTGTTATATCTTCCTGTAATTCACTTTCATTATGTCACGTCCTTTTTTGCTCAGTGCTTCTTGATTCAAAATCTACTTTACCTGATGATAATACAACTATAAGATTACTTTTGACTAACATATTTTTGTTTATCTGTTTACATTTTTTTACATTCAACTATATGTATTTTTAACTTATTTCTTGCAAGATGCATAGAATTAGGCTTGTATGTTTGTTTTTATTCAGATGATACTTGGTTTTTAATTAGATACTTTGCTTACATTCAATGCAATTCTGATCAATTTGAGTTTAAATGTAAAAACTTCCTACGTATTTTCTATTTGAGCACCTGTCTTCTTTTCCATTTTAAGTGTTTTTAGCTTACTCCTCCCTGCTGATTTTACTCTGAGTATAGTGTGCCTAGATATGATTTTCTTTCTTTTTATCGAGTTTGTAAACTTCAGTTTATGTTTTCCATCATACTGGGGATGTTATCAGGAATTATTTATTAATTCACGTTTACAAACTAGATGAGATACAAAGTAATCTTCCTATCATTGTATATTTATTCTAACATTTAAGTGAACTTTAAAAAATTAACATATGTAATTTAAAATACATTGTCAAAGGTGAACCAAAATACATAGAGCCATTGCCATTTAGTCTACATTTATTAATTGAGCAGCTATTATTTTCAACACTGTGCTAGGTTGTGATTTAAAAGATAAGTAAAATATTTGAATAGAGATTTCTCCAAAGAACACAAAGGACAAATAGGCAAATGAAAGATGTTCAACATCATTAATATCCAAGGTAAAAAAGAGCAAAACCACAACGAGAAACCTCTTCACAAGTAATAGGATAGCTAAAATAAGACAAGCAAGTATCAGCAAGGATGTGGAGAAATTAGAATCTTCAAACAACTGCTGATTGTATTTTAAAATGGTATGATCAAGTAAGAGCAATTTGAATGTGCATCAACTGATTAATTTGTTTAAAAATGTTCTGTTAGATCTGTAAAAAGGAATATTATTCAGCTATGTAAATACATGAAGCACATGTACTGCTACAATGTATATGAACTTTGAAAACATAGTTTTTGTTTATGTGATCTATAAAATGGAATTGCATGATTCTATTGACTTGAAATAAATTCAAAAAACAGATCTAGAGAAAAGGTAGGGCTAGATATGTGTATGTGGTGGGTAATGGTAGAAAAGGTTGTCAAATTGGAAATTACTGTCAGTGGGCAGAGATTTTCAAGCAAAAATAAAAATCATGCCAAAATTACATTTATTAAATATATAAATATGGTTAAAATCATTTAAAATATTTTATCTCTTAAATATTTCTACTAATTGCTTTCTGACCTCTTCTGCTAATATTTTCTGAAGTTTGTGATTCTGGAGCTCATCTGAGTTTGATACAATTAATTGACTATTAACTCTGTGAAACAGATGACTAGGAAGAACATCTTGCTCTAAATGAATCAAGGTAACCTTTGACCATTATTTTTCAAAATTATAAAAGAACAAATGTCAATATCTGCTTTTATTAGGATAAAGCAATCAATTGTGTAAAAATGACAGTCACCAGGTCTTCCATTGACTCTCAACAGTTGATACTAAATACAAGGTCCAAAATAATGATTTAAGATTCCAATTTTACAGGAACAGTTATGAAGCTATCCAAATAGTTATATTTGCTCTTTACCTTCCTGAATAACTTGATACTACATCATGAGTGGCCTTGAAATTTTCTAATACTTGCAATCTAAGGAATCCCAACTAGTATTACCTTTATGAAAAATATTTAATTTGAGATAGGTAGAATCTGACCACCATAAAATCTAAAACAGGAGATTGAAGAGCCATTTTTTAATACATGAATGAAATTAATACATCCTGAATATTCTCTATCACTTCCAACTCAATATTGGACTGATTTCAGTTCGTGGTTTTATTATAACTTGGCCTAATGTAAAAGTTCTCCTTAACAGTATATTTATAAATATGGTCCATGGACAACTTACATTATAATCATAAAGGATATTTGTTAAAAATAAATATCCTTATGACTAATACCAGTGAATCAAATTCTACTGAATCAGAATCTCGAAGGTAATTCCTGGGAGTCCTCATTTAAGCAATAACTTTCATGCACATGAAATTTGAGAACCAATGTCTTACAGAGAATGTGCTGACCAGTCAGTGTGAACATGTCCTAGCTTTTAGATAATATTAATTTGAGTTCTAGAAACCTACCTCCTCTATTTATCCCTTAAGCCTGGTGGTGGGGAATGTTGGGGATCCTATTTATTAGGAATGTCTGGATTCCCTGTCTCTGGCTTCCTGTGTTGTTGTTGTTTTTTAAATTTTGGGGGGGGGAGGGGTTATTTTTGGTCTAGTTAATTCCTTGTATTTCAATTCTTCTGATTTATATATTCAGTGTAGTTACATTTTCCCTGTTTGTGTGCTGACACAATCTCTGGGATGGTTAGTATTTCCAGATATCATAGGCATAGGAGTTGTCTAATAAAAAGAAAGAAAGAAACAAACAAACACTTGCTTGAGTCAAAGACCATTTTAAAGAAACATTAGGGGTAAGTTTTAACGCTCAGTTTCTCAGAAATTCTGCATTTTCAAGGGTTATCCTCTAAGGAAAGCTGTGCAAACGATTTAGCAAAAATTCATGTGGCTTTTGACTTGACTATCTACAAACAAAATCAGAGACTTGCAGTTTTGAAGAGGGATAAATGAAATATTCTTCTAAGTTCAGCATCCAATCTATTTCTTTGACACAATTATATAAGTTCTCATTAATGTAAAAAAGCCTCTACTTTTCCACTGATAAAAAAGATGTACTCTAAAAGCATGAAGATAAATGGAAACATTTCAGAGTTATGAATAACTAATCAATGTGGAGACTATTTTGACATTTTATAAATCCAAGAGAGTGTCAAGAGCATTTAGTTTTCAACTTAGATCTCAGAGTATGTTGGGAGAGTTACTTATTTCCCATAGGTGCTATCATGTTTAAAGATTTACCGTTACTCCTTTTAATTCAGGAAGAAAAAAAAATAAGAAGTACTTATTGTAAAATCATTTTTAGCTCATCAAGTTAAACCAAACATAAATGTGAGAAATGTAAAACACCAGTTCTGACAGGTCAGATTCCTGATTGTTCTGAGACTGAGGAGCAGGAGCTATAGAAAAGATCATTTTAGAGCGATGGGATGACCTTGCTTGCTGAGAGTACATTTCTTTCTCTTTTTCTTTCTCTCTCTCTTTTTAGTACATTTATTCTTGGGGAAAAAAATATTTAGTGTCTTTCATTTCCAGGCAATGTATTCAATTACAGAGTTACAGAAGTGATTGACACATTTCCTGTCCTCTGCAATTGATCAGTAATTGAAAATATTAACAAAGCAAACTGATAAAGTGATAATACAAGTGAATAAATTACATGATTAAGGTTATTTTGTTTTTTTTCAGTTTTTAATTTTTTTACATCTAAGAGGAAGACATGGGAAATGAACCAGAGGGGTGAGACACGTAGTTGGACTAAGGAGGCAGTTTTGTTGGATTCTCTAGTTTAGGTAATATTTTTTCTTTCGTTCTTTAGCATTCTTGAAAAGTATATCTCAACACCTTTAGTGTTGAGTGAATATGTTTTGAGAGGTTAAGTCATTTGTCAAAGTTAATTTTTCAAGTTTCCATTGTAAGTCACACATCATCTCTTTGATATCTAAATACTGGAATACTTTTAGGAGTCTTCACACCTCTCTTCTCCATCTGTATTTACACCTTACATCAGATTCCCACATTTTTCATGGCCTTTAGTATGATGGCACCACTGTGCTGACTCCTCTCAAACCCCCAGTTCAGATGTCTTTTTTGCTTTCATATACCCAAATGGCTAACTGACATTTTCACTTTGTATATATAATAGGCTCTTAAACTTAATACATACAAAATTGAGCTTCTGATATTTCTCATCTCCTAAACTAACTCCTCTTATAGTAGTACCTATTTGATATAAATAATAACTCTTTCTATTTTCTTAAGTCCAAAACCTTGAATCCTTTATTATTTGCCTTTTTCTTTCAAAGTCCACATCCAAAATCCTCTTCCTTTTCATAGTGTATCCAGCTTTTGGTTGCTTTTCCTCTCTGAGATTTCTTTTACCTTCCAAGGAGGGCTACCTGCTGATATAGCTAATGTCTCTTATCTACCTACCTACCTACCTACCTACCTACCTATCTATCATCTACCTATCTGTATATCATCTGTTATTTATGTCAGTCAGGACTGACTTTTTGTATTTGTGATTTGTACAGTCTCAAAGGGCCCCAGGACGAGAAGGATACATTTGGTTTAATTTTCTGCTGTCACCATCTTGAAATTATTTGTAATTGTATCTTTGAACATGTATTTTATAAATGATGTCCAATGGGAGAATAAAATATATGTATTTGCGAAGGAGGTAAGTGTTCCATGTCTACTTGCTACTATTCCTATAACTCCTTTCACATATAGCTTTTGTGATTTTCAACAAGCACAAAATTTTGGTGAAATCACAATGCAGAGACGCTTAGGAAGATAAAGTAAGTACAAAGGAAGCATGTTCTGTCTTGCTGGAATAGGTAGGAGTGTTCAATCTTGAGGGGTCACGTTATTTGAAGCAGAATTTGTTTTAACACAAAAAGAAGACAGTAGATTTCAGGAAAAATGGACAACCTAAGAGCCCTAACATATTCCTTCTTAGTTCTGCTAATTTCCTCTACTAGCCAACCACTTGTGAAAATGATGACACTGTATGAAAAAGATAGGAAACAATTGAAAAGATAGTGGATCCATAATTCCTTTTTCTTATTAATCAATAAACTAAAGGTAGAGAGTAGTATTTCAGTATACCTGTATCAAGAAGGGAAATAAAACCAGTTGACTTGGTTTAAGTACATTGCTACAATTCTAATAAGAAGAAATACATATGTGATCCCAATTATGAAATATGAGCTATATAATTCTAGTGATTCCAAGTATCTGTTAAATGCTTGTTCTTGCATTAGAAACTGGCTTTGTGCAACACAAAAATAAATAGTAATGGCATTTGTTCCCTGCTTTTTCAACGAGAGTAACCAGATTTCCATTTTACACTTGACACTGAGAAACTATTGTTTGACATAATTCCGGCTGAATATAAAGTATAATATAGGGCCTCCCTGGTGGCACAATGGGTTAAGCGCAGCACTGTGGAGCTGTCGGGGGCTGCGGTGTGGTTTTGATGCCCTGCCTGGGAGAATCCCACATGGCGTGGCAGACCTCTCCTGCTTCACTTGCTGCTCCCCTCAGCAGTGTGTTTCTGTCCATCTGCCTGTTCTGTTCCCCCCTCTGTCTCTGATTAACTCACTGCTCCACACCTCTGGTCTGCACCCCAGCTTGTATGCAAAAATAAATCTTTAAAAAAAAGTTTTTTTAAAAAGATAAAGTATAATGTAAGTATAATTTATAACATATAAATATATACTAAAATCAAAGTATTAAATTACTCTTAAGTTTAAGATATATTAATATATTGACAATATAAAACACTATATTTAATATTATATATGTGTGTATATATGTGTATATATGTGTATACACACATATACGCATATATACATATAAATATACATATACACATGTATGTATATACATATACATATACACACATATATACATATATACATATATATGTGTGTGTGTGTATATATATACACACATATATGTCTGTGTGTGTGTGTGTGTATTTTTTACCCTTGTTTCACTCTAGTGCTGGTCCTGCATTGTTTGAATATAATATAACATGTTTACCCTTTCCTCTCATTGATGGACACTGGGTTGTTTCTATTTTTCAACTTTATTGCATAAGACCTCTACAATATTGTTGAATAATTCTTTTTGTAAATAAACATAATTGCTCAGGCATAGTGTAGATATATGTTTAAATTTATAATAATAAACTTTTTTTCAAACAGGTTTCTAAAAGGTTGCATTATTTTACACGTTCACAAGCAATGTGTGAGCTGGCCAGTTATTTCATATAGTTGCAGACATTTGGTAGATTAGTCTTTAATATGTTAGCTGTTTTTTGTGGCTAACAAATGTAATGCCACTTAGACTCTATTTGCAATTTTCCTGATCTTTGTTGAGTCTATTGGCATGTGTTAATTTCTTTTACACAGTATATGATTTGACAACTTTTTATTGGGTTGTTCTTCACATATTCTGCATAGTTGTTTGTTAGATATGTATTGTAGTGTTTTCTACCATATGATTAATATTTATTGAGTACTAACTAGCTACAAAGTTTTTCAGTACCATAAGATATATGATTCAGTTTCTTATTTAATAAATAGTCATTAGTGATAAAAAGAGAACTGTTGAATATTTTTTAGTGATATTAGTAGAATAACATTATTTTGAAATGCAAGAGACACATTTTTTCCTACTTATTTTTTCAGTATTACTTTTAAAATAAATTTACTTTCATAATTTAAGTAACATTAGGACCCCTCCCCCCCAGTCAGGTATGGCCACTACAAGTGAACCTACCACCAAAACCCACAGCCCATTGTGCATCCTTCCTTATTTGCTCTCCCCCACCCTCTCCCAACTCTGGATGCTCCAGTCCTATAGTTAGGTTTCAAGGGTTAGTTTTGGAGCTTGTCTTTAACTGACCTTTCACTTGGTTTCTTTTTATTCCACACATAAGTGACAACATTCAGTATTTATCTTTCTTCTGACTTATTCTGCTTAGCCTTATCCATTCCAGCTCCATCCATGTTGCCACAATGACATGAGTTTATCTTTTGATTACTGAGTAATATTCCATTGTGTAAACACATCCCTAAGGTTAAATATAGTTTTAAATGTTGACACAATCTAATCTTGATTAGATTTGAAGCTTACAGCTTTACTCTTCTGACATTCAATTTTGATATACTTTCTATTTTGGAGTTAAAAAACAAATTTAAAACTTTCAAATATTACAATAATTTTTGTGTCTATTACATATAATCTTTTCGCAGTTTCCGTTCATATATTTACATAGTGGAGAGTGGTAAGCCTAAATACTAGTAATCTCTTGACATCTGGTAAAGACATGTGTATTCAGGCCTTTATACTTAGAATGCTTAACTAGATTAGGCAAAGAATCTAGGTAATGGAACCTAATAGTAAATTAAAAAATCTATTGTTACCTACAGCAATCATATTTTTTTCTGGGAATTATAAAATTTTAGTTGACAGTATTATCTAGGAAACAATTTGTGTCCCAGGATGGATATCTGCACAATAAATATATCTTTTTTTCTTCTGAAATGACTTCTACAAAAATGAAGGGGGTTGTCCCAGTCTAACTGGTTATTAAATAAGATTTCAAAAAGTGATAATAACACAAACAAAAATATTTTCTTTTAATCACAGGGGAAATGTGCAATAAATAATGTCATTCAATGAAGTGTGAACACGGAATTAATTATTAGCATTACTATTCAAATGGTAGCCTTGTTGGGTATTTTACTGGAAATTTACCTTCTTAGCAAAAATATACAATATGAGTTACTTCTGTTTATGGGTCATTAAGTATTTCTGTTTACTTGGATGTTTATATTCATTAAGTAGGTCATACAGTTTCTAATTATGTATCTGCCTAAAGTATCTGGAACAGAATGCTTATATATTTCATATTTGAAGGAGCTAAGATGTTTTTATTTTCCTGAGAAATTACTTTAAACCTCAAGTATACCTGTTTGTTGTATTATGGAACTTTCATTTCCAGAAACATGGTATTTTGGTTTAATATTCTTTTTTTAGGATACTGTAGTGAAAATCTTGAGCCCTAAATTCAAACATTGGATTCAAATCTTGATTTTAACAATTCTTAACTTTTTTTTTTTAAGATTTATTTATGCATACAAGCTGGGGTATAGGCCAGAGGCATGGGGTGGTGAGAGGGTTCACCAGAGACAGAGTGGGGAGCAGAACAGGCAGAGCGATGGAAATACACTGCTGAGGGGAGCAGCGGGCGAGGCAGGAGAGGTCTGCCACGCCATGTGGGTATCTTCCTGGCTGGGTGCTGAACTTGTGTCGCTGCTGCCAACAGCTCCACAGCGCAGCGCTTAACCGCTACACCACCAGGGAGGCCCACTTCCTAACTTTTTATCCAGAGAAAATTATTTAGCCTCTTTATGCCTTACTTCTCTTAGCATACATTAAGAATATTACATGTGCACACTCTTAGGTTAAAAATTGATTTAATGTACACACACGTACATACAAACCAGATCAATATATCACACTAAATATGTGTGTATATTTATAATGAATGGAAAGAAAAATGCACTTACTTCCATTCTTTTTTTTAAGATTTATTTGTTTTTGCATACAAGCTGGTGTGTAGGCCAGAGGTGTGGGGCTGTGAGAGGGCTCACCAGAGACAGAGTGGGGAGGAGAACAAGCAAATTGACTGAAATACACTGCTGAGGGGAGCAGCGGGTGAGGCAGGAGAGGCCTGCTTCCCCATGTGGGGCTCTCCCCGGCCATGCATCGAATTTGCACCACAGTCGCCAACAGTACCACAGTGCTGCACCAACCCGTTGCACCACCAGGGAGGCCCCTCCTTCTGAAAATTTTAAATCCATTATTCTTTATTGGCCAAAATATTTAGAGCTTAATTTATGGGTCACTTACTGTCCAATGTATAGATGAGTTGTGTCATCAACTTAATTTTTGATATTATTTTTTTTAAAGATCTATTTATTTATGCATACAAGCTGGGGTGCAGGCCAGAGGTGTGGAGGTGGTGAGAGGATTCACCAGAGACAGAGTAGGGAGCAGAGCAGGGAGATCAACTGAAGTACACTGCTGAGGGGAGTAGCGGGCGAGGCAGGAGAGGTCTGCTGCGTCATGTGGGAATCTCCCTGGCCGGGTATCCAACTCGTGCTGCAGTGGCTCTGGATAGCTTCACAGTGCTGCGCTTAACCGGTTGCTCCACCAGGGAAGCCCAGTTTTTTACATTATTTTAAAAATAAATTATTTTTTTTTAATTCGAGGTAACATGAGGATACCCCACATCAGATGTCACCACTTTCATGCACCAACCACTGAATCACCCATAGTCCACCAGCATAGTCCATTGTGCTTCCTTCCCTCTTTGTTCTTACTCAACCTTCACCTCACCTTCACTCTCACCTTTAAAAAATCTATTTCAATTTTTTGTATCTTCTGCTCTACATTTTTCTCCCAAATTTCCTTAAACTTGGTCTGGACTACATCAGAGCACACATAAATACATACATAAAATAAACACATATATGACATGTTAGAATCTAAACAGGAGAGTCCAAAGCATTTTAAGAATTTTAAAAAGAGGGGAATTAGAATAAGGATTCACTTATATAGGTGGTGCAGATACAGAGAGAATATTTAGATGACTTGGACATTAATGATAGTAGTAAGTTATTATCACATTTGTTGCAACAAAGGGAATAGAGACAAACTTGTAATCCAGTGGGTCTTTCTAAAGAGATCTCGTGCCATTGAGGTGATGGGAAGTACAGAGTTGAAGAAATAGTTGAGGCTGGGAGAGGGAAGATATATTCTCTTTTCTCCTGGTCTCCCACCAGCTGAACCCAGTGACTTCTGAAGAATGTAGCCTATAAGACTTTTAGTCTGTGATAAAGAACAGAGAACAGGAAGGCCAAAATAATGGAAGACTGGTCCAGCACCATTAGGGAGAAGTGTGGCGATTCCTTGAAAGTCTAAAAGTGGATTTTCCATATGACCCAGCAATTCCGCTCCTAGGAGTCTATTCAAAGAGCACAGTTTGAAAAGAAACCTGCTCTCCCATCTTTATAGCAGCACTATTTGCAATAGGCAAGATATGGAAAGAACCTAAATTCCCCAGAATAGATGAGTGGATCAAGAAGATGTGGCACAGGTACACACTGGAATACGGAGATTAAAAAAGATAAATTTATGCCATTTGCAGCAACATAGATAGAACTGGGAGGGATTATCGTAAGCAAAGTGAGCCAAAAGGAGAAAGATAAATACAGGATGGTTTCACATATATGTGGAAACTATAGAAACCAAGCAAAGCAGCATTCAGGTACTTGGTGTACCTGAAGTACTTGGTCTGATCACAGAAAGAAATAGCAGTACAGACTTTCCAGGCCTAATGTACCCTCCCCACCCAAGGTTGTGAACACTAAAATCCAACCAACTAAACTTGGACTCTTCCACATTCCTCCCACCATTTTGATAAACAAGAATACTAAAACTAAAGTAGCTGTGCCACCTACAGGCTACAGGGGGTAAAAAGTCATGAGAGAGATGGTACATTTCAGAAATGCTGAAAGAAGTTCTTCTACATGAAAAGATTAACACACACACATACACGCAAGACCATGAGCTATGTGATAAATGAAAATTCAGGAAAAAAAAACATGAACAATAAGGGACAATGAAAGACATTAAAGGAAAGGAAGAAACGAACAGAATCTGTATAGTCAAATGAAATGAGTCAATACTAGCACTTAACAAAGACTATTCATGATATAGAAAGCTTAAAATTACCCATATGGCAGCACAAAACAAAAATGGGAACAAAGATACTTCACAAAAGAAATGAAGGAAGTGAGAAAATTATCAGGAAATAACATCCATCTAAATGAAAAGGCCGTGTGAAATGTCTGGAAAAACAAACAAATATAAAACAACCAAAACCCCCAAAAGAATGGCAGGTAGTAGATATGCTTCACATATCAATACTCATCCTTAACGTGACTAGACTTATAATAAAGTCTGAATTACCAATTAAAAGAAACAGAATGACACATTGGATTAAAAAGGATGAGCCATCTATATTATGCATATACGAATCTGACTTCAGATCTAAGACAAGCATAAACTTAAAGTGAAAGACTGGAGAAAAGTATTTAAGGCCAGTATACAGAGAAATTAGCAGTTTTTGCTATTCTCCTATCTGATAAATTAGACTTACAGCTAAAAAATGTAATCAGTGACAATGATGGAAACCACGTAATGATCAAGGGAAAAATTCATCAGAAAGCTTTATTTTTATGAACTTAACACAGTCAGACACACACACATACACACACACACACACACATTAAGACTTTGACTTTTGTCACAATTAATAAAATAAGACAAAAAGATATGGAAAGATAGCCTATGTTTATGTGTTTATGAATTGAAAGAATAGACCGGCTTTAAAAGGCCATATTAACTAAAGCAATTTACATATTCAACACAATACTATCAAAGTTCCAATGACATCATCAAGGGAATAGAACAAAAAATATAAAATTTGCTTTGAACGAAACAGAAAATAAATAAATAACAAATAACCAAAGCAATCTGAGAGAAAATAAGAAAATTGAGGTATCACACTACCTGACTTCAAATTATACTACACATCAAGAGTAATCAAAACAGTGTGGTAGTGGGACAAAAAGAGAAACACAAACCAATGAAGTGAACAGAATACCAAGAAATAAGCACAAATATTTACAATTCATCTTAGACAAAGAAGCTGTGACTATGTAATGTGGAAAGGGAAGTCTCTTTAACAAATTATATTGGAAACATGGAGAGTCACATGAAAAAAATGAAACTAGATCATTATTTAACTTCGTACACAAAAATTAATTTGAAGTAGATTAAAGATTTGGACATGACCCAACCATAAACTACGTAAGAGAAAGTATAGGAGGTACATTCCCAGACATCAGCCAAATAGATGTATTTGGGCAAATGACTCTAGTGGCAAGGAAAACAAAACCAAAAGTAATCAAACTAAAACTACATCAAGCTAAAAAGTTTTGTACCACAAAAGAAACTTCCACAAAAACAAAAGGTAATATATGGCCTGGGGGAAGATATTGCACATCATATATTTGAAAAGGATTAATTTCCAAAATATTTAAGGGACTCATATGACTCAACAACAATAAAATAAATGAATAAATAAATAAATGGCCTACAGGCATATAAAAAAAAATGTTGGGCATTCCTGATGAATGCAGCTGAAGCAAAGGTCCGCAAAGTTCTTCCTACCAGAGTCTGAACAAATCCCTCCGAAGTCTAGACTCTCCTATGCCTCTCCCAAGCCCACCAAAGCCTCTACTTATACCCCCTTTCTGGATATCCACTTTTCAACCTGATAGGTTCATTTTCCAAACCAGCTATTTCCAAAACATGATTGGTACCAGTGCAAGCTTGAATGTCATTAGTGCCAATAGAAGAATGAATCTGATTTGTCTATGTTCAAGATCATCTTAGGATTCAAAACCAAAACCATAATTATGCAAACCTACCCTGCAATGCCTTGCATTGGCAGCATGCCCTACAGCTGCGCACATAAGCTCTGCTGTACCTAAATGATACCAGTCAGGTTTAAACTTACCCTGTGTCTCCAAAATGGCTTCGTTTTTTGTTTTTTTGTTTTGTTTTTCTTTAAACCCAAAACCCATTAAACCCATTTCATTCTAGACTGCCTTCAGGCTGTGTGCTGAACTGGGGGTGGGGGTACCCACTTTCAAAAACTGGTATTAAATATTAGACATAGATTTATAAAAGTTGAAAATTTTAGATGTTAGAGAAAATGTGTTTTAATCATAAATATAGAATGAGAATGTTATTTTTCGATCATGGGTGCTCATAGAAAAAAACATTTTTTTTATTTCCAAATATTTAAACTCTGTGTTAGCATTCTGATCCATATGGTTAAAGCTATATCATAAGAGTCATGATACTTATAAATCAGCTTCTTGTTAGCAGCTTGTAAACTCTTTCCCCTGAATAGTTCAGCAAGCTGACTCAAACATCATCATCTTGAAGGCTTAAGTGGAAGCTATATTAAAAGAGACTAAAAGTCAATAAACACTACAGGCCCCACACCAGGCAACAAGCAGCCCCACACTAAGCCAAGATCTCACATCAAGCATTCCCAAGTGTTTGCACTCAAGATTTGCACTGCTGTCAGTGGGTGGGAAGGCATGACACAGAAATTCCTGAATTATTCAGTTCAGGCTGCCATGACAAAAATACCATCAACTTGGTGGATTAAGCAACATAAATTAACTTTATCACAGTTCTGGAGGCTAGAATTCCAAGATCAAATTACTATCAGAATTAACTTCAGCTGAGGGCAGTCTTGCTGGCCTGCGGATGACTGTTTTCTCTCCACGGCCATCCAGGCCTTTCCTCTATGTATATGTTTGGAGAAAGAAAGTGGGGTGGTGAAGATCTGGTGTTTCTTCTTTTTATAAAGGCATCAGTCTAGGGTTCCATCCTCATGGCCTAATTTAACTTCATCTAAATCATTAGAGACCTTCATCTTCAAATATTGTCACATTAAGGGTTAGGGCTTCAGTATATACAGACTAGGGGGACAGAGTGCAGACTATACCAGTATCCAAATTAGTATACTAGGCAGTGACTATGAAATTCTGATCCAGAATCCTGGCTAAGGGAAGAGTGTTGATCTAATGTGGTTGAGTCAGCTATAGAATCTCAGACTCGGAGAGGATAAATCATCCTGTTTACCTTATGTTGGCTTTACCTGAACCAGTTAGCCCAGGGTGTTTATACTGTAGGAAGTGAAAGATATATTTGTAAAGCCAAACCAAACTGTAGTCTTTCCAGTGCCAAACAAAAGTGCTGTGAAACACAAAGAACCCACAAAGGGAAAGAGAAGTTATCTCCCTACCATTTTGCTGGACTGGACCATTGTAAGAGGCCTATATTGGGTAACCACTGGTGATGACTTCAGAGGTTTGGGTGGCAGATTTCAAAAATCAAGGAGAGACTGCCCCAGGGAAGCACAGTGAGAAAGAGCAGCTTGTGCTCATCTGAGCTTAGTGAGTACAGTCCGGCTGTGGCAGCAGCATGGAGGGGGATAGGCAGCATTCTGGCCAGAGCTAAGGGACTGTGCTCTAGGTATCTGTCGTGACAGTACTGTGGGCTCTGGCTCAGAAGTTTTCAAGTGATATCAAGCCACAGAAGGACATGTAGGTGTAAACTGGATTAATGTGTGAGCATAACGTCAAAAAGCAAAGAAGTTCTGCTTGTTAGTTAAAAATTTAGTTTTCCACAATTCTGTGAATGCTGGCAGAGGACACGCAACTCTAAATCAGAAACACAGGGTTTAATTACCTTTGGCGCAGCAGCCAGCATAAGCTTCATGGCCACACCTGTTCTCCTTGCCTCCTGAAGCCCGCACTGTGAAGTAAAGTGGCCCAGGTTAGGAGGTGCATGCAGTAGTTTGTATCACAACTGGTGTTTAGGGATACAAAAGAGATCAAACTTATATCCCTAGACCCTCCCTAGCTTAGCAAATTCAATCTTTTCAAGCAAGCTCCCACTTCACCTGCCCAACCTTTGGCGTGGGTGGAGAATCTGCCATTACCTTCCAAGGCCTTTTGCTATACCAACATCCCCTATGAGATTCTGGATCATAGTTGTCAAAACCTTCTGCTCAGAAGGCATGTAGAGAAGTATACAACTATGGGGAATCATCTCCCAACAGGTGGGACACCCTTGGGTATTGCCTGAATTATAAGCAGAAGGTTCTGGGAATTTAAGTATGATCTCATTTGTATCCATAAGCCTGGCACCAATGTGAGATACTTATAAAGTCTACTGTGCTATACAGATTTTAAATTTTTCATCTCCTTGGATAAACACTAATATTTTCTCTTAATATAGAATCAGCTCTAAATATAAAATATTATCTACTGATACATGGAAGAATATGAGCAAATAAATGGATATATTCATACAGTATGTTCCCTTTATCTTTTGAAGAAATAGTACACTGGGTGAATGAAGAGATACTAGCCTATCAAAAATGACTGTTTTAAGAGAAATTTCAAGCAGGAAATGAATATTTTGAAACCAAATTATTTGCTTTTTCTGGAAGCTTCTTGGCAGGAAAGGAAATATTGGTACTTTGCAGCAGAGTCCTTGCTCAAAAGTACACCTGGGACTGGGGAGACTGGTAAGACTCTAAATGTGAAGCTTCTGCCAGCTTTTGAGATGCCAAAGACATCTTTGCAATAAACCCCCTTTGAGATAGTTGTATGATTATTATTTGTAAAAATAATAAAAGAGACAACATAAAACAATAGAATAGTTGAATAAATCTTTGATTATGATCATGAAAAAATGATTTGGGTCAATTAATAAATGGCAAAATTGTCTCCCTGATAATTTTTTCTTAGTGAATTGACTCATTTGAGCTTTTGAGAGATTTTAGAAAGATAAGAGTTTGAGGAACCTGGGAATGAGAAACAAGATTAAGAGTAGCTAAAACTTATGGTTTTAGAGTGATCCGGAAACAAGGACTTTGTAGAAAAGGCCTTGTAAGAAAATCCTTGGAAGGTGATAATAAGGAATTGGAACAATAATATTGTACAGCATCCACACTTTAAAATGTGAGGTTTTTTGAACTCTAACTTATGTATAGTAGATCTCCCCTTTTTGATGTACAGTTTTATGAATTTTGCTAAATATGTATAGTCAGGGAAACACCACCACAATAAAAGCATCTGACATGTCCTTTATTCCATATATTTCCTTCATACCGCTTAGTAGTCTATTCCTCTCCCTCTACTCCTCCATTTTGACAACTGCTGATCTGTTTCTGTCCCTATAGCTTTGTCTTTTCTATAGAGTTTTACCTATATTATAAATTGAATCATATCTTTGGAATTTGGCTTCTTTTACATAATACAATACATTTGAAATTCAACAATGTGTTCATTCATTTTTAGTGTCATCTATTTTATTAGTTGTTCTCTGTTTCATGCCATATTTGCCCTCACCAGCTTCCCATTCCATTCTCCAAATCCTGAAAGTTTTATTAACATCCATTTGGTTTTAACTTTGTTATTGTTCTGCATTGGAAAGTAAGGCATACATCTACTCATGTTGTTTTGTCATAAAATACAGCGTGACAGAAGATATTCAAAGAATTGGTGGTAACAGACATTTATAATGAGGCCTAAGAAAATGTTTGTCTGCATTCCCACCATGTCCACCTTAATGAATTTCAAGGGCAGGATTCTAATTCCTACAGCCATCTAGGATCCAACATGAGTCATTTTATTTAATTAGAGAAAAGAGTGCTTTCAGTAGTTAGGGAACTTGAGACTTCTCTTGCTATCAATGCAATTGAAAGTTTCTTAGTATTGGGAAACAATATCCTGAATCAAATCCAAAGCATGACATTAATCTTTGTCCTATGAGAACACACACACACACACACACACACACACACACACACACACACACACACACAGAGTGTATGGCTACTTTTGTTTAGTTCTAACATTAAAATATAGCCATTATATTCCCAAGCAATCAGAACAGTAAGTGACAGTTATTTAAGAAAACATTCATTATTGATTTGGCTTCAGAACCTTATATAGAAAATCCTTTTTACTTATATTTAACATTTAACATAAGAACACATACTAAGATTACAGTAAGAAAACTGAAAAATATTAAGAAAAACTTATTGTAATGATTTTATGAGTTACTTCTTACATATGTCAAAAAATTGACATCAATTTACGTTAGAAGTGTTAGAAGAAAAAAAATTACTGTATTAAGAGTTGGGGAAAGGACCAGGTAGCAGTAATATTTGAGAAAACAATATACTTATTCTTATTTAACAAAAGTAGTGATTTCCTAGGACACTTGTTAGTGAATGTGATTTACCAAGTCACGCTCAGGCTAGTTGAAGATTTAAGCATGAATAAGAGTAATCAATTAATCTGACATGTTGTGTAATAAAAGGCAAATTGTAATTTTGAAGTTTTATTTTTAATTAATTATAAAAATCTGTGCCCTAATTAAAAATTCAATACTTTGTAAATTGAAATGGATAGGATTTTTTTTCAAATGAAAATAATTTACTATTTTTATAGGGATATAATTGACAGATTACTTTCAGATGTGCAACATAATGATTCCCATATGTATATACTGCAGTACGATCACCACAATAAGTCATTAACTTCTATCAAAATACATAGCTAAAATTATTTTTTCTTATCATGAGTACTTTCAAAATCTGCTTTTGTTCATAGAAAAAAATATTTCTATTTAGAATATGTAACAATAATAACATTATATTGTTGAAAAGTTACTATTAGAAACAAAGAGTTAATTTTTAATCGATTGTGCTTCACGAAGACAGATTACTGCAATCACTCATGGTAACATTGATCACTTAAAGTTGTAAAGTATCTTTGTTTTTATATTTATATTTGATTAGAAAATAAGAATTCACTCCCCAGATGGCACTCTTTTTCTTTTAAACCAGGATGACATATTGATTCAAGTGCTTAATTTTTAAAACATTTTCTTCTTGAGAAATTAGTCTCTGTCAACTCCTTTACTGTACACAGTTGGAATTCATAGCATTCCACCTAAGAGGCTTAGCTTTTATCTTTTATTCTAGGGTCTTTAGCTGTGAGAAAAGCTCCAGCTTGTTTTTCTTTGCAATAGTTTTCTTCCAAATAATTCCTTTTCCTTATCTTTCTTATACTGAAAAAACATTGTATTTCAATTGTTTTCTTTAGACTATTTTTCTTCTTTTTTTTTTTTTATACATACAAGCTGGGGTACAGGCCAGAGGCATGGGGTGGCGAGAGGGCTCACCAGAGACAGAGTGGGGAGCAGAACAGGCAGATCAGAAATACACTGCTGAGAGGAGCAGCAGGCGAGGCAGAAGAGGTCTTCCGCACCATATGGGATTCTCCCCGCTGGGCGTCGAACCCTCATCGCGTCTGCTGACTGCTCCACAGTGCAGCACTCAACTGCTGCGCCACCAGGGAGGCCCTTTCTTCAGACTATTTTATGTTTCGCTATATTGGTTTTCTTTAAAGGCCATATAACATACTCATTAGCCATGTACTGTTCTTTGTCCTACATAGCAGTCCTGTCTTAGCTTAAGTCAGGAATAAACTTTGAGATGGTACTACTGCCAAAACAGGACTGGGTTTACTTTGATCCTTCTGTTCTCTTTCACCAGGTCTCCACTGACTGCAATGAGTCATCTGCCGTTTCTCTGTTCTGGGCTCAAAGTTTAGATAGAATGGAGGTAATTTCCAATGGAGGTCAAGACTCTAATCTTGTCAAAATCTTCTATCAATTTTTTTTTAAATATGCTAGCCAGCTATTAAAAGTTGAATATTTTACCAAGAAGTATAGAGCTACTTTTTATGTACCATTGATTTAATATCTAAGCACCCAAATGATTATCTTTCTTTATTTTTTAAAAGATTTATTTTTATTTATTTATGCATACAAGAACTCAGGTGTAGGCCAGAGGTGCGGGGGTGGGTGTGTGTGTGTGAGAGGATTCACCAGAGACAGATTGGGGAGCAGAAAAGGCAGATCCACTGAAATACACTGCTGAGGGGAGCCCAGGCAACAGAAGAGGTCTGCTGTACCATGTGGGTGAGCTCACTGGCTGGGGGATGGAGCGAATCCAGGCCATAGTGATGACAGCACTGAGATGTAACACTTAGGCCACCAGGGAGGCCCCAGGTTTTACTTGATTTTAAAAAATCTTGTGATTTCAGTCGACCAAAGACCTTATTTGTTTTATTTTAGGAATTTTTCTGCTATTCAAAGGAAAAGATTAAGAAAACAATTTTTAAACTGTGAACAGTACAAGCTCATGTTACCCAGTATTGGAGGGAGGAGGTGGTAGTGTGATTATGTCATTCCTACCAACTCAGAACCTTTGCTCAGTCGTGCTGTGGGATTTGAGTATAAACAAGATGTGTAAAGTTAGACCATATGCACATCTTAGTCTAGTCATATTTGGCTAAACTATTTTATCCAAATTACTTAATTTGCTAAACCTCTGCTATATCTTAAAATGAGACAAATTTCTTGCCACAACATTTGCAAAAGGATTATAGGTGAGAATGTATAAAGCTCATTAGGCTTCATTCTAAAGGTGAAGATATAAAAGCCCATTAATTAATATTGTATTTCTCCAAGCACTCCCTCCCCCCTGTATGTCAAATGAGCACGTGCTTTCAGCATAGTGTACCACATAATTGTCAGTCCATAGCAACAAACCATAAACCCATCTTCCCTCCTCCAACTTTTCCACTTCCAATGGACCTCCTCTCATTCTGATCCCATTTGCCTTGGCTTCAAATTTCTGCTTACCTTGGCATTTTACCATTTTTTGGTGATGACTTTTCATTTACCAACTTTTCTTCATTGACCTTACCATGGCTCCATGTTACCCCATGGGAACTTCCCTGAGAAGTTTCCCCATGGAGGGAACGTTTTGCTGCTTCTATTATTACTTGGGCCTTGTGGATCCTAATCTAAGCTGAAACCCATGTTCAACTCCTAGTCAGGAACTCTCAGCTTTCATCCATTGCTTGTGAGGGAAACATTCAGAGACCACTCCCTTAATGCTATTTGGTTGGTGCATTTTAATACTTAGAAAGAAAAGAAAGAAAAGTTTATCTTGATTTATTTCTAGACTTTTCAGTATATAGCTATGTATTTTTATCTTAGTGGTTTGGCACAAGCTAATATAATGTATGTATGTAACTTATTCCAGCCTATTGATCTAGATGTGTATAACTTTAAATGAAGTAGATAATTTTTACATCTACGTAGATGTCTTTACCACCCTTACTTTTACAACACAATAGATGTAGATATTTCTTCTACATACACTGAACATCACATTGGATAGTGCTACAATTTTTCCTTCCATCATCAAATTTTAAAACCTGATTTCAAACTATACTACAAAGCCATAATAATTAAAACAGTATTGTACTGGAACAAAAACAGACAGAAAGACCAATGGGACTGAATAGAATACCCAGAATTAAAGCCGCATATCTATGAACAACTAATCTTTGATAAAGGAGCAAAGAAAATGCAGTGGAACAAGCACAGTCTATTCAATAAATGGTGTTGGGAAAACTGGACAGCCACATGTGAAAAATTGAAGCTAGACTACAACCTCACACCCTGCACAAAAGTCAATTCAAAATGAATAAAAGACCTGGATGTAAGACCTGAAGCCATAAAATTTATAGAAGAAAATATAGGCAAAACTCTACATGGCATACATCTCAGCAAAATCTTGAAAGACACATTCCCCAAAGTGAAGGAAATGAAGGACAAGATAAACAGATGGGATTACATCAAAATAAAAAGTTTCTGTACAGTATATCAATATTAACTCTAAATGTAAATGGACTAAACACACCAATTAAAAGATACACCATAGCAAGATGGATCAAAAAACAGAACCCAACCTTCTGCTGTCAACAAGAAACACACTTAATTGTGAAAGATAATAGAGAGATTAATAGTTAAAGGATGGAAAACAATCCTACAGGCAAATGGACCAAGAAAGAAGGCAGGAACAGCTATACTTATAGCAGATAAAATAGACTTCAAACTTAAAAAGGTAAAAAAAGACAGAGCTGGTCACTACATCATGATAAAGGGGACAATAAAACAGGAGGATATAACAATCGTCAACATATACTCGCCAAAATATATCAGACAATTATTATCATCCCTGAAAACAGACATTAAAGAAAATACATACATAGTAGGAGACTTCAACACCCCACTTTCTCTACTGGACAGATCAAGAAGACAAAAAGGAACCAAGGACATTAAAGCTCTAAATAAGGACCTAGACCACATGGGATTAACGGATATCTATCGATCACTTCACCCCCGAAAAATTGAATACACATTTTTCTCAAGTGCGCACGGAACATACTCCAGGATCGATCACATATTAGGCCACAAAACAAACCTCAACAGATACACTAAGATCAAAATCAAACCAGCCTTCTTCTCTGATAATAAAGGAGTCAAACTGGAAATAAAACATAAAAAGGAAAAATGGAACCTCCTTACCTCATGGAGGCTGAAATCCACATTACTGGAAAACGAATGGATCAACGAAGAGATCAAAGAAGAAATTAAAAAATATCTAGAACTGAATGACAATGAGGACACAACTTTCCAGAACGTCTGGGACACAGCAAAAGCAGTAATAAGAGGAAAACATATAGCATTACAAGCTCACATCAAGAAACAAGAAACAACCCAAAGAAACAATTTAATCTCACATCTCAAAGAACTAGAAAATGAACAACAAAAACCCCAAAAGACAGTTTAAGAAAGGAAATAATAAAAATCAAAGCAGAACTAAATGAAGTGGAAATAAAAAAAAACAATGCAGAAAATTAATGAGACCAAAAGCTGGTTCTTTGAAAAAATAAACAAAATAGACAAACCGCTAGGCAGGCTTACAAAGAAAAAACGAGAGAAAACACAAATTAATAGGATCATAAATGAAAAAGGAGGAATCACAATGGACACAGCAAAAATAAAAAAAAAATCAGAGATTACTATAAACAGCTATACGGAAACAAGTATAACAACCAAGAGGATATGGACAAATTCCTAAAACTATACAATCACCCAAACCTAGACAAAGAAGATATAGAACACCTAAACAGACCAATCACAAGTAATGAAATTGGAACAGTAATTAAAAACCTCCCCAAAAACAAAAGTCCAGGACCAGATGGATTCACAAATGAATTCTACCAAACATTCAAAAACGAAATAGTCCCTATATTACACAAACTCTTTCAAAAAATTGAGAAGGAAGGAGTACTACCAAACACATTCTATGAAGCAAATATTACTCTAATACCGAAACCAGACAAAGACAACGCAAAAAAAGAAAATTACAGACCAATCTCCCTAATGAATACTGATGCAAAAATATTTAATAAAATCTTGGCCAATAGGATCCAACAATGCATCCATAAAATAATACACCACGACCAAGTGGGAT
>PVIJ01005676.1:0-70243 GCA_004024925.1 Scalopus aquaticus
AAAAAAAAAAAAAACTTGACTGTCTTGATTGAATTGGTTACTGCCTTAGAGTGTAATCCCTTTCAGTTTGATGGAATGGGGATCTAAGTGACTTAGAGCAGCTGGACTAAATACTAGGGAAATCTGGCATCACATTCTAACCCCAAATAATAGATTCTAAAACCATGAGGCTTATTAGTTGACAACCACGTTTTACATATGAGAAAAACAGATTTAGGGAGGAAAACTGAATTGTCCAAGGAAAGTGAGTAATAGGAGCGGGGCTAGAGCCTAGGTCCTGTGATATCACCGAAGATCTCTTTCTATTTCTGCCAGAGAGGATTTAATCATTAGACTTTCTGCCACAGCTGTTGATGCATAAAATCATGAATGTAACTTACACTAACATGAATTGGCCATGGGTTAGGAAAACATATAAATTTACATTTACATTTTTTATGTTAATTTTTTTAAGTTTTAGTACTTGAAAAAAAATGGGATCTTTTAAGAGTGGGCAGTTTATTGTCTGATATTGTTAGCTTATGGAATAATGAGTAGTCATTCAAAATGCTGTCATTATATGCAGTAGTGTTTACTACATTCTGCCATATTGTTTTGCATTACAGAAGCCTTTACTAATTGATTACAATTCATAGCTCAATGCACCCCAGACACATTCCTATTAAAGCAGTGACTACATTCAATAACTTTAGGCTTATTTCTTCCTTGTTATGTGACAAATTTGGAGACTTTGTTTCCTTGAGACTTGACATCTGATAAGTAGCATTTACGAAATGTTCCTTGAGAGATTAAGAAATGAAGTTTGAGGATTATTTCCAGAAGTATAATTTAAGAAAATATGTTCAGCCTACTTATATGACTTTCAGTGACAGTTTAATCTTCTTTTTAAACTCAAATTGAGATTTAAAATTAAAGTAGTCTAAGTTGCATTCATTTCCCATGCAGATACTGGACAATAATAATAAACACTCCATTTATTTTCCATTGAATTTATTTTTGGCAGTAAATTCATCTAATACTGACTTTACTACCAGATTTGGTTTCTCTTAGACTATGTGATCTGGCCGTCGCTGCTTTGCAATACCATTGGTATCTATGTAATAAATAAACGAGGTTTTGAAAAACTTGTTACCTTTTAAAGCAAGGATGGTTCTGTAGATTGTTGCTGCTGTAAAATGGTCAGTCACCGTGGTCAAGAAGGCTTTCTATTATTCATAACAAAAGTTGTTTTTGAAATACATCACTTTAGAGGGAAGTAGTATGGAGATGTAACTGTTAACAACAGATCATATTCTCACTCACTTTCTGCGCAGTGGTTTTCAAACTTGAGTCTGCCTAAGGCCCTTGGGAAACTTATTAAAATGTATTGTCCTAGATTCTGTGGTCAGAAAATCTCACCCAGTAATCAGGTAGTCTGCATGCAGCCTTTGATATAGTCTGCAGAGCATATTTTTTTTAAGAAAGATGAAATTGGCAAAACTGTGACTTAGGTGCCAATCCCAAATTCTGGTTTTACACAATGCTGCCTGAAACAGGGAGAATGGATACCTTCCTAGTAATCCAGTATGCAGATCAGCTTCAGAAATGACTTTCTGCAGATAGTTGTACATCTTATCAGAAAGTTACTGATTTGATAATTCTAGTTGGTAAAATACCTTGGAAGCCCTTTTAATGGCCTACTAGTTATGAGACCATGGTTTAGTGGAATTTACTCTACCTCTTAGTTTTGAACTTTTCAAAATCTGTAATAAAGAGGTACTAGCTTTGGTTTGCATAGTTCTTTATAAAGTGATATACAGGATATGTTACAACAGGTATCTTTTCTACTTGCTCACTGGGATGTGATGAAGATAAAAAGAAGTGGTAAACATGAGAGCATTTTGAGAAAAAAAATGAAGGGCTCATGATATGCCACCAGGCATACTGTTTAGTGAGTTTAGGGGGCTTGTGGTTATGACTTATTTTTATTTTCAAACAATTGTACAGTCCTGTCCCAGACCAGAAACAGATAAACACACCTACGTGCATCAGTTTGCTTCCTATAACATTGAACTTGACCCTTTCTTAATCTGTGTCTCACTTCTGGTTCATTGACTTTTCCCAAAGCTGAACTATCAGTGTCATTGCTGGGGGTTTAGTGGCTCTGAGGAAGAGAAAAAAATGATCCCATGCAGGGAAAGAGGAATCAAAAGGAGATGGAAAGTGAACAAAGAAGTGGTATGTTGTAACTAAAAAGCCACTGATTGTCTTTCTTGAATGTCAGATTGAACTTGATCAAAATTGCTTAAGAAGAATTTTTAGATTGTTGAGAGTCAGGTTATGACCGAGGAACAAATCTCACTTGTACACATGTTTTCTAGCATGTTTGGGGAAAAATTCTGTCCCATGAATGTTATGATGTATCCTGTTTTGTAGACATCACTTTAAATGGCTAATACGAAAAAAAAAAAGAGCTAACTTCCAGTAATGGTTAAAATGCAGTAGGACATCGGAATTGCAACTGAGGTGACAAGGCACCCGATGGTGTTCATATAAAGAATGTGAGTGCCCGAAATTTTGACGGCTATTCAGGTCAAAGCTTGGAGGGATTTTGACCTTATGAAATAGTAGTATGGTAAGAGATCAAAACATGAAACAAAATCAGCTGTGAGGGCTGCTCTCTTGCATTTCAAAGTCAGGTTTGGCTTGAATAATACCTGGGCTCAACCTGAGGATGCTTAAGTTGATGAGAAGGCAGCACAAGAAAACAAATAGTTTCTGTTACGAGAAGTTAGAAAAAAAATAACTCCTGCTAGGTGGTTGCTTAAAATGAGAAGAGAGGGCAAATGCCATATATTCTGGATTGCCTTATTTAAATACTCAAATGACCCAATGCGTCCTCTAATTTTTAAATAAATATCCTTGTTGAAATTTATAGGTTTGGTTTTTGTGAATGCCGTGACCCTGATGAGCATGTTTTTATCTTGATTATAATTAGGAAATATTGTAGCCAGAAATTCGTTATAGTTGATATTTTAAACTTAAAGATAATTTAAATGGCTTGAAACATCATTTCCCCTATTTAAAAGCATATATACTGTAGAAAGAGTATATTATTCATATGCTATATCAGTTATTATGACACTTTATATGAAACTTGGCACCAAGTGCTTAGATGTAGGAATATATCTAGAAAACTCCAAAAGTTCTGTAGTTTATGATCTTTTTGCAGTGTAAATTATCTTCCTTGCCAGGAATAAAAAACATCCTGTGACTCTTACAGGGGTCATAGATCTACTTCCCATTTTGTGAATATTTTGCTATATTTCTAATTACCATTTTTGCAATATTTCTGAAGTACGAGCACAAATACCTTAAAGGTAAAATTAATACACTTAGAATTCACCCTCCCTGGGCATGAGCGTTTATGTTAATGCTGTGTATATCTGTGGCACGGATGCTCAAATAGAGAAAGTTGTTATGTGTATACAAATCTAGTCTCTCATTTATGTCCTGTTGAAATTTTTAAAACTCTTGCCAGACAAGTGAGTAATGTAAAACATGGTTGAATAGCCTGTATTTCTCGTAATACTGGAAATACACAGAGAGAGGTGCAAAAAGACTAAGATAAAAAATTATTTGCCACACTTTTTCTGAGTTCTTTAATTTTTTTGTGATCTTGATTTTACTCCCCATAAAATATTTAGTGCACTCTTTGGCTATACTGATACTCAAAGCATTATTTTGTAGACCTACTGATACTTGAAATATACTTAATGTTGGTCTGCCTCTCTTCTTTTTGCCAATGGCTTTAATTAAAAATAGTCTAAAGCCTTTCAGTTGACAGCCCTTTTCATTGCTTCCTGAAAGCTCTCCAAGTTTAATCAGCCTGCTGCCTATTAAAAATGGTTTTATAAAAGCTAGGAGTAAAATAAAACTTTCACTTTTTTAGGTTTCTACCTTATTTTAATTCATTGAATAGCAGTCTTGAATTTTAGAGCATCTTTTGGCTAATTGTGTAGGTTAAAGGTTTTATTCAGAAAATTTGAATTTATAGCTCAAATAACTTTGGAAATTAATTGTATTCTTTTGCAACTTTCAACTAAAAAATAGATGTTTGCAAATGGGCCTTGTGTGTCAGTGCAGTTGCTTCTATGCTCTCAATTCATGATCTACAACAACATAAAATGTTGTAGGCACTGAAAATTTAAGAGACTAGAGCTGAGCTAACTGTTGGAATAGCTCATTCCTTATTTATAAAATGAAAATTTGGGACTAGGAAGATCTCTGCGGTGTCCTTCCAGGTCTAAATGTCTATGATATGTTTCTCTTTGCTTCAAATTTTGTATAAAGCTCTGGAGTAGTTAGTGAAGAGATTCCAACTTTATTCATTATACCAATCTAAGAGTCAGCTGGAAGATAATGAAACAAAATTCTCTTTTTTTATTCATAGAAGACTGACTGCTAAAATGGTTGTATTTCACTCATCATGAGCATTTAATTAAAATACTATGAAGATAGAAAACTTAGCATCTATATAGCATTTATTATCTACTGACAATAAATGAAATAATGTATAATGAAAAATACAAGTTATTTTCCCAAAAGTATATTTGATAACTTTTATCTCTAGTTAAATAATTTGATTCACTTCTTCATATTACATGGTATCTAAAGGAAGGTCAGGTGGATTAGAAAAAGTAAATTTCATTGCTTCTTGAATTTTTGCAGGTAGAGTTATTTCATACAGTGCTCAAAATCTGTGTAGAATTGGAATCCTAAAACCAACATGTATCTCATCTTTCTGACAATTATGTGAAAGATAATTGGAATCTAAGAATAGAATACATAAAATTGAATGATTTTACAGAAGAAAAGCCTAATTGCTATGTAGTGCCTTCTTTGAAAGAGAATGACTTCTATGTTTTCTAAATACTAACTTTCTAAAAACAGCATCTATTCAAGAAGTTATATTCCTTTAATATCACCAACATAACAGGACAGTAATTAATACTATTATAGAATATAACCAACAAACCACTCTAGTATATGTTAGTGTGACTCGTATGCCCTTTTTCGGAGACAGTGTTTTTTTATAACCATTTACTTAATAACCCAACTTCCTCTGTGAGCACCTGGTCTTCTACCCAGGTTTCTCATAATGCTCAGCATATAAATTTGTTTTTTTTTTTACTGAGAATAGTAAATCCTTACCCAATAACATTTTTGTGCCTTGTGCTACTGTCCATGTGGAGTAGTTTTAAGCCTGTGTACCAATTATCCGCTAAAGCTTTTGTTATGATTATGCTTTATGTTTTAAGTTGTAAAAGTGCAGTCCCTCCACTTAATGAAAACCAGCGATTATAAGAAACAGCACATTGAAAATCTTTGATCCACAGTTGTCAGCCTGGTTTTATACATTTTAAAATAGTCAGATTTTAAATTAATTTTTTAAAAACATTTTTTTAAATGTTTTGAAATCCAGTGTATTTCATTTGATTGATTTTACAATTTTATTATAGTTTATCAAGAGCTAAACATCACTAAAAGATTATGTGTTAAGCCATTGTGTATACTTTCAAATGTCTTCTGACTGTGTGTGTGTGTGTGTGTGTGTGTGTGTTGTACAACAAACATACTCACCCAATTACACCACTTAAGGTAAAATTGCCATTTAGAACTCTGAACAGGTATAGCAACGAGTAAGCTTAGCTACTAGAAATTGGATGAAGGGACAGTCAGACTTGGATTTATATTTCTGCTCACCATTTACTAATTATATACTCCTGAAACATTTACCTCTTATCTATAACATGGGAAATAGATGAGTACTTGCCCTAAGGGCCAATGCAAGGTAATGACAGCTACCATGTTTTAAGCCTTTACTATAGATCCTTAGTACAGTAACTTAGATAATAAATGCAGGAAATTTGACATAAAGCCTGGAGCATGCAGAAAGCTACATAATTGGTAGCTGTTATTACAAGTATTATTATATTTAATTGAAGTAATCTTAGTTTACAGCTTTTAGAGGTTTCAAGCATAGAACCTTTTCATTCATCATCGGTATATGCTACCTAAGTTTGCCAGTAGAATTCTAGTTTCTATCACCATTCAGTTGGGAAGCCAGAAATAGTATTGGACAAAAAGTGCTTCCTTTCGTTGTATGCCCTTTCATATTCATTCAATATGTTTAAATGCAATATATGTCCTTTTCAAAATGTTCATTTTTTAAGAAATGGAAGAGAAGATTATAAGAATAAATTTCATCATTTGAGAGTAGTTTGTTTTTACTAGACCTCCCAGAATAATATAATCTTTAACTGCAAGAATGTGTACGCACCCTAGAATTATCAAGAGATTGGACAAATGTTCTTCCGTTTTTCCCACAATAAGATATAAATTTGGGGAATTAACACATGGTGTCCTTATGAGTTGGAAGGTTATGTATGAAAAAACTCCTGAGTTTTCTCTGAACAGTTAGGAAAGAAAGTGGTCATTGCTAATATATATCAAGAAAATGCTGTGCTCAGATGTTACGTCATTTAATCCTTGCGTCCAAGATGGGCTCCATTATTTCTGCAACCCCTGGACAAATGGAAATGCAGGGCTTCTTGTTAAAAGAAATATTTAGAATTTCAATATGGTAGCAGCAGAGCAGGAAACCAGCATGGGGTCCTTTGTATAAGAAGATCTGCATTAGTTACACTCTATGAAGTCCACCTTATTTGCAATATCCTTGTGATAGCTGAGAGAGTAACCAAATTTCCCTAAATATTACAGTATGTGAACAATGGAACTGATGTTTGAGAATGGTGGGGCCTAGTTCAGAGACCTTCACTTTTAATCACGATAAGAGCAACTTGCTTCCAAACCTAACAACAATTTATTCTAAGCTAATTCACTAATTAACTGACAGATCAATGGAATACTATTTAAAAACATAATTTATTCATGAAAGTTAAAATATACCTGTAATCAAAATGAACAAAGGTGACTGGAGAGGAGTATAGTTGAATATAGCTCAAACCATATCATATTCCAATTTTTACCCCATTCTATTAGTATCATAATGAAAGCAGTCATTCTTTTTTTTTAAGATTTATTAATTTATGCATACAAGAGCTGGGGTGCAGGTCAGAGGTGTGTTGGGGGTTGAGAGTGTTCACTATAGACAGAGCAGGGAGCAGAACAGGCAGATTGACTGAAATTCACTGCTGAGGGGAGCAGCGGGCGAGACAGGAGAGGTCCGCCGCGCCATGTGGGAAGCTCCCTTGCTGGGGATCGAACTTGTGCTGTAGTGGCTGTGGATAACTTCATAGTGCTGAGGCTTAACCCCTTGTGCCACCAGGGAGGCCTGAAAGCAGTCATTCTTATCATATTTTCATTTGTCTTAGTTTTAATGTGTTTGAATGGCAAACTCATAATTCGAAAGCCACAAAGGCATGATAGTCTAAAAAATTTCGAAAACAATGTTTTGAAGTTTTTCTCTGCTTCCAAAAGTAGCATTTTGTAGAAATGTTTTTAATGTAGAAATTTTGAAAATAGAATAAAGAAATACACAGTGCACAGTAGAAATTACCTAGGCTTTCTCTACCAAATATTAACCAGTGTTTATATCTTGCATTGTTAACTCTGTAAAATTTTCCAAGAGCATTAAAGATATTTGAAACACCTACATACTCTATCACATGAGGTCAACACATTTAAGCCTGCACCTACTGATGTGAGGTAGTTTCCAGCATTTTGCTGTTGTAAATGATCCTATGGACAAGGATAAACATCATTTGCAGGCTTTAGCATAAAACACATTTATTTTTTTAAAGATTTATTTATGCATACAAGCCAGGGTACAGGCTGGAGGTATGGGGCGGCGAGAGGGTTCACCAGAGACAGAATGGCAGGCAGCACAGGCAGATGGACAGAAATACACTGCTGAGGGGAGCAGTGGGCAAGGCAGGAGAGGTCTGCCGTGCCGTGTGGGAATCTCCCCAGCTGGGCATCGAACTCGTGTCGCCACTGCCGACAGCTCCACAGCCCAGCGCTTAACCGCTACACCACCAGGGAGGCCCATAAAACACATTTTAAATATTAAGATACCAGCCGAGGGAAAAAACTGTTTTTCTGATATTTAAAAGGAAACTTCCTTGGTTACTGTATTTCCAGAGCAGGTAATTCTTTTGCATGTTTTTCATGTGGCAATCACATGTTCCCAGTCATTGGTTTGGTTATCACCTTCAGTACAATATTGTAACCTCCTAAAAAGAGCGATTCAATTTTACTCATTTCCAAATGTCCTGTAGTGATACTTATTCAGTACAAGTTGAAATTTAATTGAAATATTGTGATTGAGATGCCAAGTAAAGTTTTTAGTAACAATCTTAGAATACTTGAATTGAATGTGGTGTTAAAAAGCCAGGGAACCTAGGTTTTGGAGCACCGATCAGATAAAGTCTGATTCTAGCAAGTACTTGGCATTCTAAAGCTTTGCAATAAGATTTATCAAAAGTCATGAGATCAAGCTTCAGATCTTTAAGGCTGTCAGGTGGAAATAATATGCAGCTTACTCTGTGTTGGTCCAGGGTACAAAACAAATTTTCATTGAGCAAAGCGATACTAAGACAAGCTTTGCTTAAGTGGAAACATATTTGCCAATGAGAATACTTTCTGCTCAAGACTTGTCTGCTTCTGGGAGCGGTGGATCTTACAGTAAATCAGAGGTTATATTTAATGATCTAAAAAATCCCGTCCTGTCTGTATTTTTAATGATTCTAACACATAATTAAATGTTTACAGTCAGTAGTTAAAAGCCATGGGGAAATTTTGTATATAATCAATTGTTATTTATTCAGATGATAGGATCAGTTTTGAAAGTAATTATTAATTTCTTGTATGTAATGAATTATATTATTTGCTTATAGGGTCAATGTGCAGCTATTTTTTTTATTTCTTCAGCCCCCCCACAAACAAAAGGAAGTGGTATTTTCAATTACAGTAGAGTAATTTTTATAATATAGACAGTTACAATTCCATGTCTTAACTATAATTTTATAAAATATAATACAGTTTTCTTATAAGGTTTGTTTTTCTTAAATGCAATTTCTTAGTATATAATATTGCCATTTCCCTTCACCTCCAAGGGCACGTCTATCCAATTTCATAGTAGGCATCGATGAGAAAATACTGGAACATTTACAGAAATTAATTTCACAGCCAAATACTCAGTCGCGCAAATGTTCCATACCATTAGATATAACCACAAAGAATAACTTTGTGTTTTCAAAAATCTCTGCATTCTGGTGCCTGCACATATAAAATTAGAATATTTTCATCTGAACAATATTCTCTTCAAGTTGTCATTGTGTACAAACAATTTTGCACATGGTTAAAATATCACTGTGAGAAAATTCAATGTTCTTGGATTCCTATTTAACACTTTTTACTAAAGACATTTAATTTTATCATATAATGGTCATTTTCAGTGAGTGAAACTAGTTTTGAGATTATGTTTTAATCATTTGTAAAACATACATTATTTTCTGCCTTTACTTTGGCATAACTTGATATACTATGTGTTAAGTGTTTGAGGTCCAGCATTGATTTTGAATAATGTATCTGTGGAGGTCTTACAGAAGGTAAGACCTCAGCATGCAGGGCACATGTGGAAACTCAGTATCACTTAATATCCACTTAATTTACTATCTAGGCTACCAAAATGGAAGTTCTTAAGGCCTTGACATACATAAGGGTGTGGTTTGCACACATGGTGGCACTTTTGAAATGTATTTGTCTGAAATAGTTTTTATACGGGACATCATGACAAAGGATTTTATTTTTAAAAAAGATTTTATGTATTTTTGTGTGGAAGAATTGGAGTGTAGGCCAGAAGTGCGGTGGAGGGGGTGAGAGGGTTCACCAGAGACAGAGTGGGGAGCAATGCAGGCAGATCTAGTGAAATACACTGCTGAGGGGAGCAGCGGGTGAGAAAGGAGAGGTCTGCTGCACCCATGACCAAGGATTTTATTACTTCACTGTCTCTGCCTCTTTGGCTTCCATGCTTTTCTTCCATTCAGAAAGTCGGACTCCAAGTGCGAGGCACGGAAGTTACCCCAAACCCTCTCTGTATCTCTTAGTCTGTTCCAGACAATCAGTAAAACGATTCTTGGCCTCAACTAGATGCCTGGTTCTGTGTGTACATAGTGCCTCCAAGTGAATCCAGTGCAGAACTGTTTCGGTCTCCTTGGAAATAGATTTCCAAATAACCTGGATTACTAGAAGGGTGATGAATAAAATCCCAAAAGGTAGCTTTGGGACAGGACTGTGGGACTGAGAATTGGTGGTTAAGGAAAGATGGTGGGTGTCTCACATTTGACAACTTTTCTAATAATATCCATGTACTCAGGTGGTGGCCCCTTATGATATGGGTCACCAACCATATTATTCCAAACAGTAATTTGAGAAAAAAAGTTTTGAGCAAGTCTGAACAGAACATTAATATGATTCTAAATCTAGAAGACTCTTTAATAGTAACTTTGGAAATGCAAATGTTCTGCATATTCACTAATTTAAATCAAATAAGAATAGTGCGTTCTTTAGCATTTGAACAACATTCAGTTTATGTTTACAGGCAGTTTATGTTAACCTTTTATTGTAATTGTTAATGACGTTTCATTGATTAAAAGTTCACTGTGATGCATTTGACATGATTTTGTTTAAAAATGTATAGACTATAAATGATCGCTATAGATGATCGCCACGGATGCATTCAACAAGCTGTTTAATAAACATCTCCAATGTGCCAGACAATGAGCTGTTGGTAGGATGCCTTCATAATAGTTACATTAATGTTCTAAACACTTTATGCAACATGTCTAATTAAATATCAGAATGACACCCTAAGAGTTTCTCCTTTGTCCCTTTTATTTCCTATAGCTTGACCAATAAATTGAAGAGGCACACGTTTGCTTCTGCTTTTGAGATTACCTTTTCCATTGCCATTTCAGTCAACATAACTTAAGTCAGACAAAACAATTTGATTTGGGTTCAATATGGTGCAATTTTGATCTGAAGGTCAATTTACCAGCAAGCAGAAACAGTTTCTCATTATTTTCCTTTGCCACTTCAAGCAGTCTTTGCTGAAGTCTTTCAAGCAATGTGTGACCTCTCTTTCAATGCTTCTCACAGATTTCACAGGCTGTCACCACCACTCAGCCATCACTAACACAGACAACTGTAATGGAAACGGTAACTATGGTGACCACGAGGGAACAAGTCCTGGTAAAGCACGCCCAAGAGGAACTTCCTCCACCACCTCCCCAAAAGAAGAGGCAGATTATTGTGGATTCTGAAATTAGGAAAAGGTGAGAGAATCTTACTTACGGCTCTGTCCTCAAGTGAAGAGTAATCGTTGAACAGGAAAACTCATTTACAGCTGTTTTGATGGTAGTATTTTAACTTCAGCAATATTCCCAGAAGCTTTGGGAGCCTGTAATGTCAGTTAAGGTAGTGGGAAAATTATAAAGTGAGGTTTAAAATTGCCAGATAATTACTGTCTCAACAAAAACTGAATGCTTAGTGGAAACGCTGTTTTCAGAATTGAAAGAAGAACCACAAGGGATGAACTGCCAAGGACACAATTAATTGTCAAATTTTCTTTCTTTTTTTTTTCCATGTAAAGAGTCTGCTTGTTCTGTGCCTACTTTTGCATTCAATGCCTTTTTTTCCCCAGTAATGCAAAGTACATTTTTTATGAAGAAGTACACCTATAATAATAGAAGAGATCCATTCTGCTAGTTTACAAGAACATAATGTCTCAATCTGCGCATCCTAAATCAGGAGTAATTACTGAACAGATTTCCTGTTCTTTGATATTTATAAAGTCTTATCTTGAAGGTGCTGGAATTTTAACTGATCTTTTTGTGGCCTTCTCAACCAGACATTATAGATAGATAGGTATTATATAAATCAGTGGATATGTTAAAAGGATGAGAATAAAATTTTATAAATTCAAAGCTAGCATGAAAATCATAAAGTGGCACAATTTCCTTTTCATTCCAATTATTATAATTCTGAGATTAAGAAAGAACATTGAAATCTGCCTTATGTTTCTAAGCAGCATATGTTTTAGAACGTCTGGAACACTTGACATTAGAATTTGCGTATCCAAGGAAAAGAAGTATGAGAAGAACACATACCTAAAAATAGTATGTCAGATGTTCTAGGCAAAGGAAAATCACCTCGAGAAGTTATTCATGCATTTTGTTTGAGACTTTCAGTGTTTTTCTATTAATCCATGACTTATTTTATATATATATATATATATATATATATATATATATATATATATTTATTTATTTATTTATTGTTATTTATATCTTTGGCATTTTGTATTCCCCTTGGGTAATCCACCACCAATTCACCTGTGACCCATCACCGTGGTCCCTTGTGTCCTTTTCTACTCCGTTTTGTGCCTTATCCTCCCTCTCTCCCCCCAACTTATAACCTACTTTCTTAATTTCACAGTAAATTAGTGGTTCTTTCTCTCTGCTTCTATTTGCTTGGCTGAGTGATTCCTCTAGTCCAGACGTCAGCAAACTAATGCCTGCAGGCTGAGCCCAGCCTGCTGCCAGTGTTTGTATGGCTCATACATTTTTAAATGGTCGAAAGTGATCAAAAGAAGAATATTTCAGGACATGTAAAAATTATAAGAAATTCATATATTGGGCCTCCCTGGTGGCGCAGCGGTTGAGTGCTGCGCTGTGGAGCTGTCGGCAGCGAGTTCGATACCCAGCCGGGGAGAACCCCACATGGTGCGGCAGACCTCTCCTGCCTCACCCGCTGCTCCCCTCAGCAGTGTGCTTCTGATCTGCCTGTTCTGCTCCCTGCTCTGTCTCTGGTGAACCCTCTCGCCGCCCCATGACTCTGGCCTGTACCCCAGCTTGTATAAATAAATCTTAAAAAAAAATAAATTCAAATATTGTTGTTCATAAAAAAGAGCTTATCGAATCATAATCACACTCACTAATGTATCATCTGTGATGGCTTTTGAAACACAAAGACAGGGTTGAGTAGTTTTAAGAGTAAGAGACTATATGGCCCACAAAACCTAAAATACTTGTTCTCTGGCTCTTCTCAGAAAAAGTTTGCTGACCCTTGTTTTAGTCAAATAGTTCTCAAATTCTTTGGATATTAGCATTCTGTTTGGGTCAGCGCCTTGTACGGACTCCACTCATGTGATGGAGAAAAAGCATAAAGGCAAAAGAAAAATCACTAAAACATATTAATCAATTTATTTTTAACTTTACCTTCCTAGCTTAGATATTAATTTAATTCATGTTAAATATATGTCTATAGACAGTGCTTTGTAGGCTCCTGAATTTATTAATACTTTGGAACAACTCAAAAGTTCTCCACCAGTTCCTCAAACAGAGTACCATGGAAACTCAGCTGCCTTACTCTCCTAACGCAGAATTAACAGAGCACTTGATCATGTCAGTCTCAGTCTTGTAAAGCTTATTCTCAACTGTTTGGAGAGTGTATTTGGTTAGCAAAAATATGTTCTGATGACTTTTTGCTTCATAAATTTTGTTTGTATATTAAGCTCTCAGCACTTTTTCTAAGTGTTTAGAATGAAATGTCCAGCGGGGAACTTAAAGAATATACTACTTAAATAAAAGCTAACACTTACAGAGGATCTTATTAGATGGTCAGACCTATAATAAATGTTTTATCAGCATAACTCTTTTATTCCTCCCAGTAACCCAGCACAGTACATGTGGCTTAATTATACACCAAGCTAAGAGTGACCGAGTCAGGTTTTCAACCTAGCCTGTGTAGTAAAATATTGCTTTAGTAGGTATATAACTAAGGTGATCTTAGGGCTTGGTTTACCTGAATCCTTCCTAGATTATTCCTTTTGTCTAAAAATATGTAATAATTATACTAATATAAGTTACATATATATATATATATATATATATATATATATATATATATATATTAATAGTACCAACTTGCACTCCAGATGTGACTTGATTTGAACAGTACAGTAACATGCACACTCTGTATCAGGCTCTAGATGGATAAATTTAGACTGAACAAATAAAACAAATAAGCACCTGTTTAGTAAGTGATAATTGTCCACAGAATGGAATCAGGTTAAAATACTGTAATGGTTCAAGTGGCATCATACAAAGGTGACCAGAGCTTCATGTGGTGAGTTTGAGGGTCCCGCTCTCACCCCATGAGAGAAACACCAGCATTTAACTGTCAAGATTGTAATCTTGCCAGTCTAATGAATGTTCTTCTTTTTAAAATGATGGCCTTTTCCAGCTTCTGTGACATACAAATGGTTCTCTAGTTACTGCTCTATCTGGTTTTCCTCCTGCCAGTTTTATGGCAGTACCTTATAAACCCATCTGTTTGCCCTTCTGACCTCTTTTTTTTTCTAAATTATCTCCTTTCATTGATTCAAGTCTGACTTTAAGTGAATGATTCCGAAATCTTATGGCTCCCTATCTTACGTCCACCCTTAAATTTCACTTTTTTTGTCTTTAAAGCTCTGATCAGGAAGTTCTACTTGAACATCTAGCAAATACTTCAATTTTTAATTTCATCAGCTGCAAACATTTCTTGGCTCCAGTTAACCATACCTGCTTACTCATACACTGTACAAATATTTTAGTTATTATATTTAATTGCTTATGTGTCTAAAGGAGCAGTAAATATTGGAAAAGACATGGACTTTGGAGTCAGAACTACTCATGTTTGAAACTTGCCTGTTTTAATTACTAGCTTATGATCCCAGGAAAATTACCTCATATCTCTGTCTCAGATTCAATATCCTTAAAACACCAACTGTGAGGATTAAGTAAGAAACCTTTAATACAGTGCATGTAAGGTAGTAAGAACTCAGTATACACAATAGCGATTATTCCTGGTGTTTAATAATGGTTTTTATCTTGGAGGCAGAGGTGGTTTTACGGAGGTGATAGAGGTGATGGAGGCGTTAGAGATACTATAGTGGTGACGGAGGCAGTGGTAGTAGAGATGTTGGTGGGGATAAGGTGACAGTGTGGAGTGTGTGTAGTGATGGAGATGGTAGTCATGCAGGATTGGGTGAAAAAAACCCAATAATAAACACCTCAAATTTAATGAATTTAACAAAAAATTACCTTCTATCTTAATTTTCAATACGGAATTTATCACCCAACTTGTCCATTCCTGTCAGTAATCTATCTCTTACCTTGCTCCATATTTGTTATTGTTATGTGGGGCAAGTCACTTCATTTCAGTCATTTCCAATTATTCTAACTGCCAACTCCCTAACCTACGCTGTTTACCTCCCTCCCTGTTGTAGGTCTTGCCCTCTTTTCGATTCATCTGCCTCAAATTACTGTTTCTAAAATGTTTTTGTGCTGACTTTCCACATCTGAGTTTTTTGTTACACCTATTGCCTCAAAAATAAGGCATCAGCCCCTTCTTATGTTATTCAGTATTATTCTGCCACTGGTTTTTATGTCTGACTTCCCCCCATTTCTTTGTAGTTCTGCTAATTAATTACATTCTTTATGCTAGATGCCTTAAAGTCACCCACATGTTTTTTTCTCATCACCAATCATAGAGTGGAATCCTATTTTATACTTTTTTTGTTTCCCTTATATTCCCTATATAGAACCATGCATATAATAAATTTAAACAGCAAATATTTGTTGAAAGAGTAATATAATTCAGCTAATTTTACTAACTAAACTTTTATATTCCAACAGCTCCTCATGGAATTTTTCTTGATAATAAATAAATGGACATGCTAAGAATCTTTAATAATTATAATTTTACCTATCATGATGTCATTATTTACTCAAAACTATTAAGAGATTTAACATTTCAACATTCCGTTTTGTACCACACTGTAGTTTCTTAATTATCTAAGTTAAATTTAATTGATTCCTTAATAATTACACAGTTTCTACATGTGTCATATTTACTGTATAAATTGTCTGCTTTGCATTAAGATATCTCAAAGTCTTCTATTATCTTGGGTCACAGGGTAATTATTCCTACCAGTAAATTATCCCTGCTGTTAAGTGATATTATTTTTACATATAGGTAATTCTGAGAGAATGGAACTCAGATTAGGTTAAAACTAGATTACCTAGTTAATTGGGAATCTGTCCTGGAGCTTAGTTCCTAATCATGTAATTGTTATTTAAGAGATTTCTCACAAAACCTTTTGTTTACATTTTGCCATCTACTGAGTGAAACCAATGGCAGATTGAATCCTTTTAAAGTAAATTCTGTCTTAATAAAGATAATTTTCTCAAGTATAATGTTAATCAATTAGGTATCTTTGACTTCAAGGCAAGTATAGGGGCATTTAGAAAGATCTAAATTCTCCAAGTCTCTTTTTCTTCACATGGGTAAGCAGAGAGTCTTACTTTGCTTTCTCTGTTCATGCCCTGCATGTTTTTTGAAATGGCATGGTAACTGCCTAGACAATTAGAAACCTGCATTATTATTGTATTTTCTATTTTTCAGATAACATTATCTCTGTTTTCTTCCTTTTTATGTTTACTAACTTAATGACATTAATTTATATCAGGTCCTTGGCAGGAAATTAGATGAATGTTAGATAAGACCCCTCTTTCTCCAATTTTACGAGGTTAAAGTCTAAACTAGTTTTGTTTTATACATTTTAATTTTGAGTCTCAACTTATTATCTGGGAATTGTTAGGTAAAGCTTGGAACTTTTTTTTTTTAAGATTTTTGGGATCGAATTTGTGCTGGAGTGGCTGGGGATAGCTTCGTTCATAGTGCTGAGACTTAACCCTTGTACCACCAGGGAGGCCCCTTTGAACTTATTTGAAGACTCAAATCTGATTAATGCATCTAAGAGCTGATTTTATTTTTTTTTTATTTCAAATTGATCCTAAAATACTTGAGGTATTGGATTCAGTAAGAATATTTTTGCCCCTTGGGACAGGCCAGAAAAAATTAATGTTACTTGTTTTATCGAAGGAGACTAGACTGTAGACTTGCCTATGGTTACAGGTTAACTGAGGTTCAGAAGGTTAAATAACTTGCTTTCACTTGCAAAATAAGGACTTGCAAAATAAGTGCTGAGTCGCCTAATTTCCATTCCAGTGTTCCAGTTGCAATGTCCTACTTTCTATGTATTGGAGTCAAATGACCTTGATCATAAACTTAGATTTCAATTTAGAAACTATTTTTTTGTGAAGACTCAACCTTACATACCATCTTTAGATATTCCAAAAAAAGATAACCATTCCTTTAATGTTCTTAAAATGATTTTGTCATAGAAATCAAGAATAAGTCATGAAACACATTTGGAAGAATGTAGAACTGTGAATTCTATAGTCATACTAAGGGATTAGAACGATGATAAGTATAGCATCATGAAATAGGAGTAGAACATGGTAGCTTAATAGAGTTGTCGATTTGGGGGCTCCTCCCAAATTGCTGAATCAGAAACTCTGCTGATGAACCCAGCAATCTTTTGCAAGCTCTCCAGTTTCTTTGTCATTTTCGATAAGCCTTGATGTTCGAGAACCTTTGCACAAGATCAGTGGTGCACGTCTCAGAATCATCCGGAGAGTTTGTTAAAAGACAGATTATTGGTCATGACTAGTCCCTAACAGAGTTTCTGATTGAGTAGATCTGGGGTGGTGCTTGAAAATCTCAATCGCTCACAAGTTCCTGGGTGCTGTTACTGCTGCTGGCTCAGGCCCACACTTTGGAAACATTTTGGTTACAGCCCTACTCTTGCTTCTCTTTCCTCACACCAACTTTGTTGATAGGGGCCATCTGCTCCAGGATAGGCTGACAAGGGCTACTCTTCTCTCTTGTGACACCTGTGTTGCTGTATGTTGAAATGACCTGTGTGTATGCCTCTTTCACCCACTAGACACCAAACTTCCCTGGGCCAGGTCCATATCTTAGGGCTGACCTGGTATGAAGTCTTCAGTGTGGTAGATGTCCAGTACATAGTTTGAAATAAAATACACTATAATGGGAACTACTGCACATAGATCTGGGCATAGATATAACAGTTGTACACAAATGTATTCTTCCGGAATGCAGGGCATAAGGAGATGCCAGCAGGGAGGTACACAGGGCCATATTCCCAGAACTGTGGCATGCAGGTGTGTTTGTTCCCTGAGTGGAGAAAGTGGTGGTCACACTTATTCATCTGCAGAAGCACGGTTGCGTATGAAAAACAAAGTGATTTTTAATCAGAAAACCTGAGCTGCCTCTATAACCTGACTTCTGATTCCTTTCTTCACCTTCTCGTACTCCATATCAAACACTGAAGCTCCCCTCGGCAAGGCCGCCAGAGAGCTCTTTAATTGCTGGCTCCAAAGGTCGCTCTTCAGTTCTCATCCTTCTTGAGATTGTGCTGTGCCTGACAGCGGGTGATTAGTCCCTCCTGGAAATGTTCCTCCTCCTCAGTTTCTGGGGCATTGTTCTCTCCCATTTCTTTTCTCCTCCTGACTTCTCAGTCTTCTCTCTATACTCCTTTAATGTCAGTCTCCACAAGACTTCACATTTTGGCTTTATTTTCTTTTCATGACACTGCCTTTCTCAGGGTAATTATCATTTATAATGTCATTTATCAGCCATATCATAGGATGATTTTCAAATTAGTGTCTCCAGCTCAGCCTCACACCTGATGCTTGCACCTCTGGATTTCTTATGGAAATCTCAAGTGCGGTTCTACAGTTCAGGCTGCAAAGCTCTCGAGAGTGCCGCTCCCATCAGCCTTTCTAAGACCAGGGCCTCCTGGATTTGTACAGGGAACAGCCTGTGGCAGTCTTCACAGTGGTCCTGATAGCCGCTGTGGCATTAAGAGCACATGCCTCCATTTCTCTTTAATTGATCCCTGCCTTTGTATCCTGGCTGCACTCACCCTAGTTCAGTCTTTTCGGCACAGAATTGCTAGCTCTACTCTCACCTTTCTTATCCATCCCCGTCACTGTCTCCTGTGGGATATCTTAAATGTGCAGTTTTAATTTGATCGTTCCTCTGCCTGTGATTCTTGAAATGCATGGCCCGGAAATTCCTTTATGGGCTGTAGCTGCCTGGCTCTATGGTTCCACACCCTTCTCCCCTGGCCACTTTTTTTAAGTGTCAGTGCAACTCAAAGTAGCCAACCGTTTATTACTGGAGCACAATGAGTTAAGGAACTTGAGCTGGCCTATATATCAGTGCACTGCTTCCTTTGTAAAGGAAGTTTTGCAATTAAAAAAAAAAAGTCAGGTGTAAAAGTATACTTGGTGACTTAACTGACTGACACTCCGGTGACTCTCTTGGTCACAGGCTACGAAATGCTAGTTCTTAGACTAACCACCAACTGCATTCCAAGTGCACTGCCCTCTGCTTCAGCTTTAGTTACCACTCGCTGATCTCCAAATGCTCTGCACCCCTGTTTCTTTGCTCCTCCTGTTTCCTCTACTTAAGATGCCCTTTTTATTACTTTTCTATTCCCCGGACTCACATTTCTTGCCCTCCAACTACCTTGTCCCTCTGGGAGTCTAATGTCCCGGGCATATCTCAGCTGTGTTAACTCTTCCACTGAAACACTGGCAGAGTTTTGTCCTAATCATTTTCTTTTCATATGTGTATCTTCCATAGCTATCGATCTATAGATCTAGATCTAGATAGATCTATAGATCTAGATATAAATATCTATATTGATCTATAGATCTATATATATATATATATATATATATATATATATATTTCCCTCTTATACAGAGAACAAGAGAAATGTGGGGTTGGATCTGAGAGTGGGCGGGCTTATGGATGCTTAGATGGGTTCTGACCTTGCATCTTCTCCTCATAAACTATGTGTTTGAAGCACGTCACTAATCTCACTCAGGATCTGTTTCTCTGTCTCTGAAATAAAATTTATATGCTCGTCCCTGTTTTCCCTCACACTGGATATTTTTTTATGATTGTTCAGGTAAAATATACATCCTTCCCCCAGGAGAAAATTCAGTTCCCTGTGATTAACTTAGAACAGTTATCTTCTCATGAACACATTTACATTGTCATAGAAAATATTCCGATACCTTTTGAGACCATTCTTATTCTGATGTGTTCCCTTGTCAGAAACCTGTACGCCTCTAAATCAGGACACATATGCCGCCACATATACATAAAATCATTCCTGGCTCCTATGACCTGAGTTGTGTCCCCCTCACTATTCATATGTTGAAGTCTTAACCCCAATTTGATGGCATTTGGAAAAGGGGCCCTATGGAATATCACTAAGTTGAGGGAGTTCATGAGGATGGGACCCTCGTGATAACATCAACTATAAAAAAGGATACCAGAGAGCTTGCTCTCTTTCTCCCATCTCGTAAGGCCACAGTGAACAGCTGACTGTCTGTAAGCCCAGAGAAGAGTGTTAGCCAGAAATTGGGCATGGTGGCACCTTGATCTTGAACTTCTGCCTTCCACAACTGTGAGAAACTAAATTTCTATTTTCTAAGTCATTCACTCTGTGGCATTTTGTTATGTCATTCTGAGCTAAGAAACTGGCTTTGTAGAGCAGTGAGTTTTGCTTTGTGTTTTAACTAAGTTCATAGAGTTGCTCACTAAAAGGAGTAGATGGGTTGAAACAACTCATGATGCCCAGGAAGTGACAGTGGGACACTAATACACATCAGATTTAAATGGCTTTCCACATTGCACTAGATAACTTCTGAACCTTGACTGGAAGTTATTTATTTATTTACTTTATTTTTTTAAAGATTTATTTATTTATACATACAAGCTGGGGTACAGGCCAGAGGCATGGGGCGGCGAGAGGGTTCACCAGAGACAGAGTGGGGAGCAGAACAGGCAGATCAGAAATCCACTGCTGAGGGGAGCAGCGGGCAAGGCAGGAGAGGTTTGCCGCACCATGTGGATTCTCCCCGGCTGGTCGTCAAACTCGTATCGCGCGCTGCCGACAGCTCCACAGTGCAGCGCTCAACCGCTGCGCCACCAGGGAGGCCTGACTGGAAGTTATTTAAACTTTAAATGCCCACAACATAAAAGCTTGTGAAGTCCTTTAAACTCAGCCAGCTTTCACACTGAGGGTATTTAATGTTTAAATGGCCTTCCGCTGCATCCAGGGCACCATCCAACATGTGGAGACGTTCTTTGAACACCCCTGTGGTCCATGTTAGTCCACCGTATTTCAGAAACTAGTGACAGAAACACTGATGTCTTAGCTCATTTTCATATTCATGCTACTAATATCTAAAGGATCACTGTGATTTGTAAAGCATTCCAGTTGCTATAACCATGAATCACAGTTAGTCTTTCCCTCAGGAAGCTTGCAGTCTAGTATAAAATATGCCAAGAAGGTGTACCAATAATATGTTAGAAAAGTGGAAGGGAAGAAACACTTCCTGCTGAGAGTTGAATGTGGAAAGTTCATGGGGAAATTAGCATCTGAGTGAAGAGTTAAAGGATAGGGGCATTTTGGAATCAAAGAAAAGGGCAGGGATGATTCAGAATTAGGGGAGAGCCTGCATACAAGCAGAATATACACAGGATTGGAGTGTTTCTGTTTTCCTGGAGCAAAAGTATGGGATAGAGAGAAGTATGACATAGAAGAGATGTAAGGCATGAGTGATATTGAAAAGGTAGATTGGATTTGTAATAAAATAAACAGCAAAAGGTATTCGGTGCCAGAGTAAGGAATGGGGGCTTTAACCTGGTCATGGAAAGCCAACACTTAAGTTTTCGTGAGAGCAAAGCAGTATGACCATTGTAAACCGCATCATTTTGGCCCCACCTGAGTGTTGAAAGAGAGTGGCCATCTCAGCTTCACTCTGTAGAGCACAAAGAGAATTGATACATTTTTCTGTAAAGAACCAGTCAGTCACTATTTTAGGCTTTGTGCATCATGTAATTTCTTTTGCAACTATTCAGTTCTGCTACTATAGCTTGTAAGTAGCCACAGACATGTAAATGAATTAGTGTGGCTATTTGAATAAAACTTTATTTTAAAAAAGCACAAGGAACTATGGTGATGGCACACGGGTGAACTGGTGATGGAAATTCTAGGGGAACTACATCTGGTGATTTCACCTTTTAGCTGAAATTAAAAGCTTCACTGAGACTCCAATCAAATCCTGGCATAATTTGAAATAGCACAGTAGTAATGACAGACTGTGTGATATGGCATGAAACAGGAAGTGCATGTGGACTTTTCCTTAATATTTTTAATGGACTTTGTTTTGTTCAGAACAAAGGAAAATAAAGTTAGTGTAGGGGGACTTTTTGCTGTTAGACTGGCTTGGTTTTGAGTCTTAACTCTATGCTTCCCTGTATATTGAAAGTAAAGGAGGTTTCTAAAATTCTATTCCTGATCTGTCTGTGAAAATGAAAATTATAATAAATAACCTCCACAGTTACTAAGGAGATGCATTAATGTTTTCTTCATGAAGGCATGAAATGAGCAAGATGAATCAATGCTATTTTTCCTCTTTCTTTCTTTGAATTTGATTGAATGTAAAACACGTTATCTGGGTCATCTAGAAATGTCATTATAGGCAGATTGATAGAATATGAGTGTCCAGATATTTTTGTGTTCAAAAATTAGGTAAAACTGACGAACTAGTGAAAAACTACAGGGTTACAAAGTCCAGGAAATGCTACTGTACTGTTTGTATGAAGTATGTCTCCCTAAACTGAAGATGTTTTCTCAAGGGACTCACTGTGTTATGACTTCAAAATACTTTTATTGTGTGTGTTTAAATGGCTGACAGCATTTTAACTGTGCATCTGAGAGTGTCTTACTAACATGTTCTTTTTACACTGTTTTATCTACATCTTTGGACATTTCATGTTTCTCTGTAAGAGAACTCCCATGAAAAATCCATTTGTCACCACGTTATCGTTATGTAGATAAGAAAATAAAAAAGAAGCCAAATTCAGAACCAGACAAGCTATGAAAGGGAATGTGCGTCCTCTAGTGATCCATGTTTCTTTCTCGCAAGGGCATATATAGGACTTCTGTTCGTTTCATGATTTTAAATAAACATCAAATTTGATCTTAGAATAAATGGTTCAGGATTCTCAACTTGAGCACATTACATTGTATGATCACAGATTTATTACTATGACAAGATGTCATCTATCACTTAAGGGAATATTTCTATTAACCTGTGTTAAGGTGATTTTCTTGCACAGAACCGTGTTTCAAAGGGACTTTCAATTTACTGAAAATGAAAAATAGACTCTAGGCATCTGTGACTTAGCAACATTTCATTTCCAATCCTCTGGGTCATGCAATTTTTGTTCAGATGTTTTCATACCTTGGTTCTATAAGTAATTCCTCTAATATAGATTGTTGTAACATCTTAAAATTTGTGGATTTCCTTAGTTTTTCAGGTGTGTATCCCTGAAATTCTACTAACAGAAGATATAAAAGTAACTATTTTATAACAATAAAATAATTTAATCATAAATATAATAAATGTATTTCTAGGTGATTAAGAAGTGTTACCAAATTATGGTAAGGGGGTCATTTTAGAGTAATTTTTATCTATCAGATATGAAAATATTACAGTTAAGCTTTACTTTTTGCAGAGAAGCTATGCTTTTGCAGGAGTTTTATTCAATTCAGTTCAATCAGCCGTCCAGCAAAGTACAAAGATTAATATCAATGCCAGATAACTCATGGGGTTTTCTGGCATTTATAGCTTAAAAATATCAAATCACTGGATTTGTATCCAAGGACATGTATTTTAAACAGCAGTATTTTTTGTTACACATTGAACATACACTTTGGTTTGCCATAATTGACAAGAAGATGCACAATTTTGAGGACAAACTTTATGCTTTGGACTAGAATTGAGATTTTGAAGCACACATCAACTAGGCATATTTTAGGACAAGGTAAACTATGCAGAGTGATTTTTAGTATCTTTTAAAGATGCATTTCAGTGCAATCTGGAATCATTAAATTTTACTGTACTAAAATGTATTATGAGAGATGCATACCAACTTACACATATTAAACTAGAAATATATTTATGCTTGTAAGTGAGGTCATGTAAACATAAGGAAAATATATTGATAAGATGGTTAATGAAACAAATTTCTATTAATTGAAGACAGCATCCTTTTTCTTATGTCATATTCCAGGTGCAGTGTAACTTTTCAAAAGAGTTTACAGGGGGATTGTAAATGGGAATTTTAACATCCTTAGATGTAATTGAATTTGCGTGCTAGATGGCAGACCAGTGGACTGTCAACATTGCAATTTGTGATGGGGGAGTGCGGAAACCTTGGTGGTGGGTTCATGTATCTCAGGAGCCTCTGGATCCTACATAGTGTTATAAACCAGTGTTATTTCAAAAAAAGGAAAATCAACGGAAACACTTGGAATGTTTGCAAAGCTGACCTCAACTTTGTATTTCCTGTCAACATTATTGTAACTAGTTAGGTTAATGATCATACATTTGGAAGGAGTTTTAAAAATATGTTTAGCTTTGATTTTTTTCATCGTTTTAATGGAAGCTGTTTAATTTTTGTGATTTAAAGGAAGAATTATATGTGATCAGAAAAGTAAAGTCATTTTCCTAAGAAAACACCCTGAAGATTAAGGTCCATGGCTAAAACCTGTGATGTCTGACTTTTAGTTCATTAATTTTCCACTGAACCATGTTTATTTTACATTTTTTAGAATATATTTTTATTGTTATTTATGTCTTTTACATTTTGTATTCCCCTTGGGTAACCCACCACCAGTTCGCCCGTGATCCATCTCCATGGTCCCTTGTGTTCTTTTCTACTCCATTTTGTGCCCTTATCCTCCCCTCCCCCCCCACCCACTGAATGTCTCTCCTATTTGGTTTCCTTATAGTCCTGTTATAAGTGAAACCATTCGATATTTTTCTCTTTCTTTCTGGCTTATTTCGCTGAGTATGATCCCCTCTAATTCCATCCTTGTCGCTGCAAATTGCATGTGTTTATCTTCTTTCCATGCTGAATAGTATTCCATTGTGTGTATGTACTACATCTTCTTGATCCAATCATCTATTTTTGGACATCTGGGTTGCTTCCATACCTTTGCTATTGTGAACAATGCCGCAATGAACATACGGGTGCATGTATCCTTTCGGATTAGTGTTTTTGTGTCCTTTGGGTAGATTCCCAAAAGTGGGATTGCTGGGTCGTATGGAAGCTCCATGTTTAGCAGTTTGAGGAATCGCCATACAGCTTTCCATAGTGGTTGAACCAGTTCACATTCCCACCAGCAGTGTAGAAGAGTTCCTTTTTCTCCACATCCTTTCCAGCATTTGTTGTTGCCTGTATTTTGAATATGTGCCATCCTCACAGGTGTGAGGTAGTATCTCATAGTGGTTTTGATTTGCATTTCCTTGATTATAAGTGATGTTGAACATTTTTTCATGTACCTGTTGGCCATTTCCTTTTCTTCTTTGGAGAAGTGTCTTTTTAGCATTTAAAGAACACATAAATGGGCCTCCTTCCCTGATGGTGCAACGGGTTAAGTGTAGCACTGGGGAGAGGTGTGCAGCTCTAGCGCCAGTTCATTGCCAGGCCTGGGAGATTCCCACATGGCACAGCAGACCTCTCCTGCCTCATCTGCTGCTCCCCTCAGTAGTGTATTCCCGTCAAATCTGCTTGTTCTGCTCCCCACTGTGTCTCTGGTGTACCCTCTCACCGCCCCACACCTCTGGCCTGTACCCCAACTTGTACAAAAAAATAAATAAATCTTTAAAAATATATACATACATACATACATACATACATACATACATACATACATACCACAGACTTTGCATATGTATTAGCAAACTTGTAACTCATTTAAATAAAAACACCAACAACTATGTGATGAACAAGCACTTGGGAACCTTACCCAATAGGAATAATTTAAAGATTTCTAGGAATTAGAAGTCAAAAAACGTAAATAAATTATAGTCATGATTATTAATGGATGAAATATTGCTAAACTCTTAACTTTGCTAAACTTTGTCATGTTTTCAGGGTTTTAAAAAATGGAAAATATTTTTGTGCATTAGATTTCCTTTTGGCCCTTTTTATTTTTTTATTGTTTATTTTTTGCATAGAACTGGGGTGTAGGCCAGAGGTGCCGGTGGTCAGAGGATTCACCAGAGACAGAATGGGGAGCAGAACAGGCAGGATTACTGGAATACACTGCTGAGGGGAGCACCCCAGATACAGGAGAGGTCTGCTGCGCCATGTGGGTCCGCTCCCTGGTCAGGATCGAACTCATGCCCCAGTGTCTGGCTGGTGATAGCTTGATAGCACTGAGACTTTAACCCCTGTGCCACCAGGGAGGCCCTTGAACATATTCTTAAAAGATAAAGAGGAACCCATCGCGTGACCTGGAGATCTAAAGTGTTTGTATACCAAAATAAAACTTTTTAGAACTCTGATGATTATTAAAAATATAATAAATATTTTAATCTCACCACCAAAAAGATTTTTCCCATGTGGTAATACAAATGAAAAAGAATCAGTTTTATTTGCATTCACCCGAGACATAGGGTTTAACTAACTAAAATGTACGTTAAGATTTTTGTTTGTAACATTGCCTACCTAGTCTAGCCCTAGAGTGTTAAGATCTTGCTAGAGTTGAAAAGTATCAACGTTTTACTTTCCTGCTGGTAAAATCAGGCTCATAAGTTTTTATGAAATCCTACACACAATGTTATTTAAAGATGTGCAGAGGTCATTAGTAGCTTAGCTCACTAATCAAATTAGTTAAATCTGGGAGCTTGGAGGATTTCTACTTTTAAAGTTTTCACATTTGGGAATGAGTTCCAAGTGATATATTGAAAGTGACTGAATTACAGCTTATGGCAATGTGCCATCTTAGTTTATATAGTATACTTTATATAGTAGTCTATTTTGAAAATTAACGAAACACAGCCCATTCAGAGGCTCTTCTAACATAATTAGCACAGTTGTACAGCGCGAGTTCCATATAACAGTATACTACTGCAATTCAAAATTGACAACTTTTTAAATTGCAAGTGCTTTTTTTTCTGATTTTAAGGTGTCTTTTAGTGTTTTTTAATTTTCCTAAAACATTTACGCATATGTGTACAGGCACACACACACAGACATACCGCAATTTGACCACAAGGGGATGGAGGTGATTTAGTTTGCAGTCTCGTGGGAAATTCAAGTCTTCGGAGTAGAGTTCATTTGTACAATATGATCTTGAAAGACAACCTTGGCATTTTGAACTTTTGGGATGGTTAGATAGAAAGACAGACAGATAGACATATATACACCACACTTCTTGATATTGTGAGATTTACAGAAAGTAGAAAGTATCATGGGAAAAACTCGGAATTGACTTTCTTTACAGATTAAAGAACAAACCTTTCTTTGTAGCTTAAAAAAATTCAAAGTCAATGTTGCTCTGTTCTATGGGACTTTACAAATTTTCATTTTGGAGATTTGTGATGTGTGCTTTTATAAAGGATAGAAAATTGTCACTTTCTGCTAGTCAAAATAATAGCAAAGATGAGATTTTAAGATACACTTTAAAAATGTAGGACAGAATATTCATTCACAGGTACAGGAGGAAAATAATTTTATGAATATAGGATTAAAAATGCGTTCTTATTAGCTGGAGGATTTTTGGTTGGATACAGTTAGACTGGATTGAATAGATAGAGTGTATAAAACATGGTGAAGTACATTAAGTGCAGATCATAGCACGTTATACAAATAAGGTGCATAATAATAAAGAATGTAGTGACGGGCTGATTCTGAGGGTGCAGAAGCCCATTGTTAGCAACATATTGTGTGTCAGTTCATTAACAATGGTTTTGTGAAAGTGAAAATATTTGTGGAAATCAGTGCTTTTTAAAAATTTGTATTATTTTCTTAGGTAATGTGGGTTTACAACACTGTATATGATTTATACATTCACACATGTACAGATGCATGTTACCACACTACACCCACCAGCAAAACAACGAGAATCCTCCACCACAGTCCATTGAGCTGCTTCCCCTCTGCTTCATACCCCATGGTCTTCCCTTCTGGTCACCTCAGTTCTGCAGTCAGATTTCTAGGGTTTGTTTTGTCCATTCCTTTGTCTTATTTCTTTTTTTGCATATATTTATTTTTATTGGGGTAACTGTTTGTTAGTTGTTGCCATTTTGGAAGTGTATGGTACCCCCCACCCTTTCAGGTATAGTTACCGTAGTGCTCCTGCCACCAAGCTACCCACGGCCCATCACCCTAGTCCACTGTACTCCCTCCCCACTTTGTTCTCACCCCTCCCCTCCTTTGTATACCCTCTGTTTAGTTTCTTTAAATTTCCCATATGAAGGGCACCATTGGCAGTTATCTTTCTCCTCCTGACTTATTTCCCTTTATTGAAGGGTCATTCAAATTCTTAGAACCATTGCATCCTCAGAGTGTGTGTTATGAGGACAACATGCAAGCAAACCATTATCAGGACCCTGTTTGCTTTACTCTTGCTCTTCTTTGCCACAGCAAGTCAAATCCAGAGTCAGTGTAGTGGGAGATTACCCAAGGGCATGAATATCAGAGGTATGGCTTAATGGTGACCACCAACAGGAATTTTTTGGTTGCTGTAAATACTTTCCAAAAAGAAAGAGAATTATCTTGGGAGGTAGCAATTTTTCAACCCGTGCAAACATTCAAGCAAAGGCTGAGTAATATCTTGTAGGGGAGGCTGTCGAGGTGATTGCTCCATTGAGATAAATACAATGACCCCATGATCAGTAGACTCTAGATCAAAACTGACTCCAAATTTTCAGCCGGCCTGACTACAGAAATAGTAGCGCTATTAACTGTAATACGGGCACCAGGCAAGGGTCTAAGATTGGGAGAAGAATGACAAATATGGCTAGATTGCTTTTTTTCTGTATAGAAGAAAGAGATAATCAGGAAATGATGACCCTTATTCTTTCCTGTCTTAGGCTGGATGTCGATATAACTGAACTTCACAGTTGGATTACTCGTTCAGAAGCAGTGTTGCAGAGTTCCGAATTTGCAATCTTACGGAAGGAAGGAGACTTCTCAGACCTTAAAGAAAAAGTCAATGTAGGTTATACATTAATTTTCAAGTGTTTTCCCTAAGTTTTGCCTCTTTTAAACTCTATGCTTTGTGCTCTGATTCTGTTGGTTGGGAAAAAATGTTAAAAACAATATGATACAATGGTTTTGAATATATCTTTCTGGTATGTTTTATATATCAAACAAAATCAAAATTTAGCCTAGAAAATTCTTTCTGAGTTTCGCTGTGACCAACCAGAAATGCGCTTCATAAATCTCCTTTAATTTTTATGCTATTTAGCTGTAAATTAACAATTTTATAACATGAACTCATTTTGATTTCCCATCATATATTCTTCTGTCACCTCAAGGCTGGAACTTAGTAAGCTTTTGCAGAGTAGAATAGACACTTAGAAATACAATACTTAGGACCTTACCTGTGCTATCACCATCATCAAAAAGTTATTCTTTATAGTCCTTAATGTTTGTCATGAGTCATCACAGAATCACATATTTGCCTTTTCCAGGTATTTATGTATCACATTAACACAATTAAAGTATGTCTGGCCTTTTCCATTATTTACTTATAGCATGAGATTATTCATTGTTTTTATTTTCTACTGAAACGTTATAGTTTCATCCTTCACAATAGGATTTTTATTAATTTAATTAGAGCAGCTTTATCTTCAGGGACATTATGAGGGCTTTCATTTTTCAACTTTGACAATGTAAGTCATCCATTTTTAGTATATAATTGGCAATAATATGTAAAATAATTTCTAAGGCCTCCCTGGTGGAGCTGTCCACAGCAGAATCGCAAGTTTGAGGCCCGACTGGGGAGATTCCCACATGGCGCGGCAGACCTCTCCTGCTGCGCCTGCTGCTCTGCTCAACAGTGTATTTCTGTCCATCTGCCTGTTCTGCTCCCACCCCCTTCTCTGGTGAACCCTCTTGCTGCCCCACCCCTCTGGCCTGTACCCTAGCTTGTATGTATAAATAAATGAATCTTTAAAAAAAAAGAATTTCTAGCAGGTAAATAATCTTCAGTTGACAGGCTAAAGAAACAAATATTCTAATTATCAAGTAAATGAACTATAGGGAAGATCGCATGTGTGTATTAGTTCTGCTTTATATTTTCAGCATTCACTTTCATGAATTATAAAATCTATTAGATTTTTACAAATACAACAGTTCAGCTGCAAGCTAATACTTGTGGTGTTGGTACTTTTGGAAAACGAGAAAGATTCAGGAGAACATAATCTATTTTTGTAACTGCTTGAGGGAAATAGATAATTTCATCAACAGTTCACTGCATTTACTATTTTTATAAATTGGAAAGTTATTTTAAATTTCTTATTAGCTTTATAAGATACTCTATCAACATTATAACAGATTATTAAGGTTTCCAGAAACAGAAACTATGATTATATTGTTAATGTTTTAGTTTTAAAATTAAACTGAAGAGTTTAAAATAAATTAATGAAAAATTTAAAAAGTAGCACATTTATTTTTATTTTTTTAAAGATTTATTTATTTATGCATACAAGCTGGGATATAGGCCAGAGCGTGGGGCAGCAAGAGGGTTCACCAGAGACAGAGTGGGGAGCAGCACAGGCAGATCGACAGAAATACACTGCTGAGGGGAGCAGCAGGTGAAACAGGAGAGGTCTGCTGCGCCATGTGGGAATCTCCCCCCTGGGCGTTGAACTCACATCACCACTGCCAACAGCTCTACAGCACAGCGCTTAACTGCTGTGCCACCAGGGAGGCCCCCAAAGTAGCACATTTAAAAGAATGAAATATAACTTTTTTTTTTCAATCATTTTAAGAACTATATTGGTTCCAGTTAAAAAAGTTAAGATTTTCTTGACATCTAGTTATGCAATTAATTTATGTGTATCCTACATATTTACACATACAAAGACAGAATAAATAATATATTCAGGTGTTCAAAATAAAATGAAACTGAGGAATAGTATATAATAAATACTAGAAAATTAGCAGCATATCTTAATCCAAAGCATCCTCATTTGAAGATACCTTCCTTTTTACAGTTTTTGGGGGAAATTTTATGAGCAGAAAATCACTTAGAGAAGATGCATTCTACATACATTTCAAAGTTGGTGTGATTTTTTGACCACTGAAAATATGAATCATACTGGGCATTTTTTGATTAGCTGATTATTCTTTTTTGTCTAGATAATTTACTTACCTGTTTGTTCTCCTGTGTCTGTATCTTAAAAACAGCTTTGATCAAGCTGGACAATTGAATTCCAGCATTTCAGTAATATAAATTCAAATATTTCCTGTTATCCTATGGTTACCTAGAAGCAAGTTATGTTTAATCAATAGTGTCAGCAGTGGCAGACTAAAAGTGCTAAAAAAAAAGTGCAATACTGTTTGAGTGGTTTTCTGACGCCTCATGTGCCACCTTTACCAGCTTCTTTCATTTTCTGAAATAACAACATCATTCTTAATTGCTTTCTAAAATAAGGACTTGATGATTTACCCAGACATTTCCTTCAGGCTAAATATAATGTATATCTAGTGAAAATCCTTGAGAGAAATGCATGATAATGATGATGGATGTGTAGTTCAGGTGTATATTAATTTTCTTACTTCTTCACCTGTCAGTTTATGTAGGTTATTTTGAACACACGGGCGGCTCATCTCATGAACTTGAGAGGTATTAATTCCTTTTTCAGCATCCATTAAAAATGACTAAATATTGCCCTCCTTTTTTTCTTTCACTTGAGCCCTTCATGGATATATTACTTTCAAGTGTTTTCAGTCAACTACAGTATCCTAGGACATTATCAATTCAGTGTTACACACTTTTAAACTTAATCTAATTCTGTTTCTCTGTTAATCATGTGTTTTGTCCATAAAACTTATATAATGCACTTAAAAGCTGAGTTCTGGGGGAATTTTTATTTCATATGTGGTCCCTGGATAACTAATTTTGGTATCATCTGTGAACTTGTTACAAGTGTGGACACTCGACTTAATGAATAAGAATTTACTTTTGAACAAGATCCACAGATGATTCGTATGCACATAAAGATTTAGACTTAATACTTAAGGGCACAGTCTGGGATTTGACCAGACTGTGAGATCTTACTTTGCTCATTCTGTTAATGGCACCATAGTTGAGAATTTTGAGCTGAATCAACAGGTCTAGCTATTCAGCTTGCTGAATTGGGGAACTAGTAATTAAACAACGAAACAAGCTCTTCTGACCTCAGGATGAGAAGATGTGTCTGAGAATCTGGGACCAATATTTAGAATGTTCTCCTGCAAGGCTCAGCAAGTCTTGGATTCTTTATGGGATCTGTGTTTGCTTATACCCAAACCAAATCAGCATTCATTTAAGTTCTGTTGGAATGCTTCAAACCAATTAATCCTACATTTCTCCTGTGTTTACTAGCCAGAATATGAGTGCCTTTATTCATCCTTTGATTCTTTCATCTTCCTCTCTGATTTCCTCTGCACACCCTTTCCTCTTACTGCCTTTTCTTTGAGCCTGCCTACACTTTCTGAATGTGCATTCTGAAATTGTTCTTCCACGACAAACAGTGTGTCTTACGTACTACTTTTCTATTCATACATGGAAACTGCCTTTAACCTCCAAAACACCACTAAGACTGGTGACTCTTTCACGTCCCCACTCCTTTAGAATTGCTAGTTTTCTCATTTCCCAGGACCAGTTCCAAAGGTAGAGCTCTCCATGTAAAAATGTCTCTTCCCTTGCACTTCATGCCAGGTAGCCATCTACCATTCACCATTTCTTACATTCCTTTCTCATTGAAGGTGTTGACCTTAGGTTCACAATCTTTTCCACTCGAGTTATACTTTGATCCTTAAAAATCGCAGCCCATGTGGGCTGTCATGTTATCTCCAAAGGCTTTCATTCCCTTCACTTCAATTCACCTATCCATGTACATAACCCTACGGTAACTATTTATTTGCCAACCATGACTCCATTTCTGAAATAGCAGACTTTTACAATTTTTAAAAAAATATTCATTTATTTATGCATACAAGCTGGGGTACAGGCCAGAGGCGTGGGGCAGCAAGAGGGTTCACCAGAGACAGAGTGGGGAGCAGAACAGGCAGATAGACTAAAGTACACTGCTGAGGGGAGCAGTGGGCGAGGCAGGAGAGGTCTGCTGCGCCATGTGGGAATCTCCCCCTTGGGCGTCGAACTCATGTGTGTCACCACTGTGCCACCAGGGAGGCCCTGAAATATCAGACTTTAGTGGCCATCAGCACTTCTTTATAAGTTTTGTGTGCATCCCTCACAAATTTATTTTGTCCTCAGTTTCTCTCAACAATTATTTCAAGTTTTCATGGGTCGCCTAAACTTTCCCCCACTTTGTCTTCTACTTCAGTTAAAATAATATCTCCCATATTGGTGCCTCCCCGGTGGCGCAGCGGTTAAGCGCTGCGCTGTGAAGCTTTCGGCAGCGGCGACGGGAGTTCCACGCCCGGCCAGGGAGAATCCCACATGGCGCGGCAGACCTCTCCTGCCTCGCCCGGTACTCCCCTCAGCAGTGTATTTCTGATCTGCCAGTTCTGCTCCCCGCTCTGTCTCTGGTGAACCCTCTCGCTGCCCCATGCCTCTGGCCTGTACCCCAGCTTGTATGTATAAATAAAAAAATAGTAATAATATCTCATATTAAGGGCATGTGTGTTCAGAGTCTCTTCACATCTGTCTTGATGGAGGAGGCTCTCCTTTGGCTAATCTGTATGTTATTGTCTCTGTACTAAGGAACCTGTTTTCACTGAGCTACACATCCATATTTTCAGTCTCTCCAACTTCCTGTTTTTTATCATTAACCTTTAAAAAGATGGTTTTCTGTCCTCGAGAAAACTCTCCTATACTGTAAACACATATGAATGCTTTGTGACTTACCTTACTCAACTCTGCAAGACTAAACCCTGTTAACCTCTTTATCCTTTATAATTTTTTTTTCTTCCTTTAGCTTAGAAAATACCACGATCTACAGGTTACCATTTTTTTATGTTTTTGACCATTTGTTTCATTAATTTTTCCTTTAGTGATGACAGTCTATAGCCCATCCCTTGTTTTTCTTCTCTGGGATATTCTCATTCCTTTCCATTTAAATACCATATATTATCTGTGACCCTCCTACATGTATCTTTAGTTCATTCCCCTTCCTTAAAGCCCAGACCAGTATCTAATTGTCTGTTAGACAATGTTGAATGGTAGCTGAAAGCTTGGGTAAGCTGTATTATAACTGCCTAGTTTTGCTTTATTCTTGCTCTGTCCTTTCCCTCTTTAAGCAGCCTAATCCAGAACTAAAAGCTAACTGGGCCATCTACATTTTTTCCTATGATTCACAAGTCCACTCTTTGACAGTTCAATTAATCTCATTCCCTAACAGCTCTTGAACCTGTCTAGTTCTCTCTATTCCCGTCACCACAACCCTGATTAAAGCTAATATTGTAGCTTCCCTCTGTTTAAGATGACAGTCCCTAGCTGGGCTTCCCTGCCACTAATGTTATATTCTTTTAGAAGATTTCATATAACTTCTGTCAAAAGGAACTTATTAAAACTTAACTATTATCCTGTTATGCCTCTGTTTATATTCATTTGAGGAAAAAAAAAAAAGCTTGGCAGTTCCGTTAACCTTGGCGTTGCTAGATGCTATAGCTCTTCTGTGAGGTTCTCCTTCTCTATTTGAACAGTAGCTCAGAATGCCACCATCAAACGAGGTCACTTCATGACTGTAACAGATCGACACAAAAACATGACTACCTTATAATCAAGTATCAATACAGGCAAGAATGATACTGTCCAACCCACCCAAAACAACCAGCTATCTCTCATGTTCACTAATCTTACAGATTAAGCTTCTTTACTAATCAGAGATACAGCCTCTCTCTGTTTTTCCTGCCATCTAGGTAAAACAAAAGCAATATGCAGTCATAGTATTGCCTCTACTTCCTTATAACATCTTATCAAAGGTAAAGTCCTGCTTTCAAAGGTAAAGTTCCCCTATCGTCTCACACAAGCCCGAGTCCTATAAAACTGTAACATCCTCTTAGAGACATCTTTCCTAAGGACATAGTTTCCTTAGTACATGTCATCACTCTTGTGGCAGCAAATAAATCAACTCCATTTTGTTTTGTTCATCTATAAGCATTTTCCTAATGGCCTTTCACTGGAAGATCTCAGAAAAGTCAGTGTTTCCATGTCACCTTCATATAACCTACCATGATCTAATTCCTGTTTACTGAACTGATTCCTAGCCATTGTTGTATTAGATGTTTGCTTTCTGGAAATGAAGGAGTAGAACTTAATTTGTTAGGTTTTGATTGTGTTTATGTTGGTGTGGCTTAATTTGGTTTTGGTATCCCAGTACCTAATAGAGTGCCTGTTATTTGACACAATTAACATTTGAGTATATCAATCGGTATTTTTTTCACTTCCACAGGCACATTTTGAGGCAGGCTATGATACCAATATGACGGATATAACTACTTTTGAATAAACATTTGGGTGAATAAATTACTTTTTCTGTCAAAGGGCAAGGCTTCATTATAGAATGTTAAGTGAATAGAAAATTAATTGCTTCTAAAGTCAGGGTTGCACTCTGGGGAATCTTGAATTTAGTTTCATATTAATTAGAGAAGATGTCATGAAAAGAGGAGGCTTTGAAGAGATGCTGATACAGAAGGAGGAAGAGAGGTCATAAAGTGTTTTTAATCAACTTATTAAAGAATTAGCAAACTTCCCTTTTTCTTATACTTTGTTTAAAAGTTTTTTTTAATTGTTTCTTTTTTCTTTATATATTATGCAACTCAGTTGCCTTTGACTTTCCTTTAATTTGTACATTTCAGAATTTATAATTCCCTGATGGTCTCTAAGAATTTTTATGAGCCCATGATATGTTTTAAAATTAACAATATAGTCCTCATGAAATGGTTCACTGCTGTTTTTAGCATCTGTATTTTTTCTTGAATTATATATACTAGATAGTTCAGAATCTCAGTAGTAGCTTTAATTATATGATCATAAGTTGAATATATTGAGTAGTTAATATCTACATGTTAAAAATAATTTAAGACTATCTTTCATTCTAAAATATACTTTTTAAGATTAATAATGTGTATATAGGTATGTACTCATGTACATATGTGATAAACAAATGTGTAAATAAGCAAACACATACACAAAAAAGCTGTGTGAGTTTCTGGAAGAAGAAAATCAGAGAAAGATAATAATGTCAAGGTCAGAAATGTTTTCATGAGCAAGGTGATTTCAGAGGGGTAGTTTTAGCTGTCAGTGCTTAATTCTGTAAGAAGCACTGTGCATCATAGTTGAAGACCGTTTAGATAATTGGACTTGAAAACAGGAGAAAGCCTATGTACATACTTAAATGTATATCAGCATTTCTTTAGTTCTGCCTGTTTCTATCTGCATCTCTCTGCCTTGATAATGGTCATGTTGGAAAGCATACTGTTGTGCCCAACTCCCAATCTATTTGCAGTTTCTAAAAGGCTTTCATTTAATCCGGCTTTATTGAATTCACAACACTAGTCTTCATGGTCTGGTTTTATGACCATAGTATGTCACTGGGGTTTGTTACACATTAACACTTTCACAGAGCATTTTAACCTTGGGCGCCTGAAAGAAATGCTAGTATTGTATTTGGAGGCATTCTGCTCCCATAGACCTCACCTTTATGCAGCCACTGTGTACCAGGGGTTCTTTGAGGCACTAGAGATGGCCTAACCAAGGAAATGTACAAGGATGCCTGGCCTTATATACTTTATAGTGCAGCGGGGAAGATGAAAATGAAAAAAGCTTGATGTGTAAAACATACAGAATGCTATTGATAAATGCCAAATGTCAAATACAGTAGGGGTGAGGGCTAGGAAGTCTGTGTGTGTGCGTGTGTGTGTGTGTGTGTGTGTGTGTGTGTGTGTGTGTAATTAGATTGACAGTAGGTCTCCCTGAGAAAGTGACATTTAAGTAAAGATCTAAAAGCACTGAGAAATTTACAGATCCCTAAAGTGGGAGCATTGTCAGTAGAGGGAAGAGTAAGTGCACAGCCCTGAATCATTACCGCGTTTGCGTGTCACAGAACAGCAAAGATTGTGGCTGGAACCAAATAATCGAGGTGTTTATTAGCAGAAGAAAAGGTCAGAGAAGTTAAGGGGTGAACATTAAGTGGGGCCATGTTTAGGATTTGGGCTTTTACTCAGAATGAGAAGGGACACTGTTAGAGAGTTAAGCTGTCTTCTGCTGCGACAGGCTTCCTCTGTCGTGTTGAGAATGTGTCATCAGGGAGCAGAGGGAAAAGTAGAAATACCATTTAGTATGCTATTTTGAGACATCTAGATCCCTGAAAGATGATTTTTTTTTTTACTTAGTGTGGTAACGGTGACCATTGAAATAAAACATCACTTTCTGGATGTGTTTTGAGGTTAGAGTCAACAGGATTTTTTGATGGATTGAATGCTGGCTTGGAGAGAAAGCGAAGTCAAGAGGATTCTAAGATTTTGGTCTGAACAAATAGAAATATAGATGGAGCCCTAGAGTGTGCTAAATTTAGAGGTCAGGGAGATGAGGGGGAGCCAGCAAGTGAGAGGGCGTAAAGACAGTTCTTGAGGTGAAATGCACGCTCTGTGTGCTTGTAGTCTAGGACCCCAAATTAAGAAATAGTTCCAAGAGTTTTGTGATTGCCCTCTGAAGCAAATGATGACAACAAATAAACTGAGGCCTGAGGATCAACTATTGAATGTAGTAGCCTGGAGGCTAATGGGAATATTAATAGTAACAGTTTTGACAGAACTGAGTAAGGGGAAATGTGTGAGGGTGGGTTTTTCCTTTTTTCTAACGTGGGTCTGTTTTTACTTTGCGATATAGACCTATGGAAGCCCTTTTCCTCCTGGGTGGCACGGCATTCTATAAATAAAGGGCGTGTCCTCTGTTTTTCAGAATGATGTTTCTCTTCAGATTTTGTTTTTAGTTGTGTGATTTGTATTTTACTTTTTCTGTGATTTTTACATATCCTTTGAGAAAATAAGGGAAGGTAGAAGCACTAGGAGCTACTAATCTAACCTATTTTGAAACAGAAGTTGATATATTTCATGTGAGGGCAAGTGTATCTTTAACCAAATCCAGGATAAAAGGGAGTTTGAGTAATGTTTATTCAGTCAACTCCCTTAACACTTTATATGTGGTGATGGTACACTTATAATACATTTCTAAGCAGAGATATTTTAATCAACTCTTGTGGCCAATTTTTTCCCTAAGTTTGTTTTTAAAATGCACTGTGTTCTTCATTAGAATGATCACATGTACCAGTTTGTCTGGTACTTTTTCAGTCTACATCATTCCATTTGTCACAGTGTAATTAGTTCTAACTTCCCATATTACTATTAAAAATTACCCAAGTTTGGGGAAAAATGACTTGAAGAACCTCCTTAAACCCCCTCAGAATTCCTCGAGGACAAGTATCTTTATTGCTATATCACATAGAAAATATTGAGGCTCAGAGAGGTTGGATCACTTTCCAAATGTCAAGCAGCTAGTAAGCAGAAGCAGAAATCTGAATCAACTCAGAACAGAGTGACTTCAAAACTTTTTTTTTCATTACTTTTTTTTAAAGATTTATTTTATTTATACATACAAGCTGGGGTACAGGTCAGAGGCGTGGGGCAGAAGAGGGTTCACCAGAGACAGAGCTGATAGCAGAACAGGCAGATCAGAAATACACTGCTGAGGGGAGCAGCGGGTGAGGCAGGAGAGGTCTGCCGCGCCATGTGGGATTCTTCCTGGCCAGGCGTTGAACTCGAGTCACTGCTGTTGACAGCTCCACAGCTCAGCGCTTAACCGCTGCGCCACCGGGGAGGCCCTTCTTCATTACTTTCTATACCGGCTCCTTGCTGGCCTAACTTTCTGCACTTTTGATTGACTGTCTATGGCTGTATCTGGAATAGAATGCTTTCTGTAATGGTCACTGTCTTGTTCATACTCTTTGAAATACATTTGTGGCAATATTTCTCTTTCTATTCCAATACTTCTCTTTAAAGTGATGTTACTTACCAGAACCTATGCGTCATCTAAGCCGTGACAACCATGCAGAGGCCACTAACTGCTTCTAGCTTGGCCCTGCATCTCTATTTACGCACCCCTAACTCAGTTTGCATGTAATAGACATCTGGCAAGGGGGTGTAGTAATTGTGCTGTACACAGATTTGCCAGTCAGCTTACAAATTCTCAATGTCCATTCTACGTGACCAGACCTTCCTTCTGCTCTCTCTGTGCTCATGCTGCCTCCACAGTTAAGTATTTTGAGTAGCATTCCCTGACTGCATTCAAATTATCAGGTCACCTTTTCGGTGAATTGTAGTCAGATATACTCAGATCTCTTTACTAATCACTGAAATATCTCTAGAAGCAGCATCATCTGTTTGAAAGAGCTGACCTTGTAAATAGATGACCAGGGTTCTAATACTTGATCTAAAACTTTCTACTTTTGTGATCTTGGCCATATGACTTAATCTTATTGATGCCCACTGTTTTCTGTGTAAAATAATGCTGGTTGCTTCTCTCATACAGACTTACTATAAAATTCAATGAAAAATGTTTATAGGTTATAATTTAGAGGACAGTGAAAGGAACTGCATTTTTATTATGGTCATGCCACTCTTCAAATATCCCACAAATCTCTCATATCTTGCTTTCCTCCTCTGTCAAATTGGGAGTAATAGTATCTACTCCATAGATTGTTGTTTTGTTGTTGTGGTGGTGGTTGTTGTTACTGTTATTATTTATATTAGAATTACTGCAGGAATGTGTTTATCCAAATAAGATATTTAAGATCAAATATCAGCCATGAAGTAATTGTAACTTTGCATCTCTGCTAGTAACACTAATTGGTTAGTCTATTAGATGCTTAGAATAAAGAGATTATGATCAGGGCATTTTGGAGGCCATTGATAATTTATTTTCATCACTTACAAAGGCAGTGAATGGTATTCTCATTATACTCTTTATATGATTTCATGTTTACAAAAAGCAAGCAGTGGAGATAAAATAGAAACCACTGTGATAGGAAAGGCTAACTCAAACTGTTTAAATCAGGAAACACCAATTTGCTGTCGTTGTTCTTATTATTTTGTTGTAGTACAAATCTTTTTTACTTACTTTTTCCTTTCTGTCTCCTCACTCCCTTCCTCCCTGCTTCTCTTTCCTTTCTGATGTAGTTCAAATCTAGAACACTGTAAATCCTTCTGTAGCTCTTGATAGTCGGAAATACTACGTATTTACTTAAAATGTGCTTATTTTTTTCTGATCTGAAGTATGCAACGTCCTTTACAAATAGCATTTACCTTTCAATGGAGAACGAATATAAAGTATGTAAAAACGTGTGTGCTGATAAGTTGCTCAAGATAACACCAACCATGAAATTTGAGAAAATGTGAGCTTTGAAATTTCATCTAGATCCTTACCTTTAACACAATGTTGTAGTGACTTTATTTTCATGGATTTTCTAGTTCAACTATGAAGTAAGACTTTCAGTGGTTGTATAAACAATTCAGTAATACCTTTGTGTAGATGATTTCCAAGATACCCCAGAAGTTTTACCTGCTAATTGGAATCCTAGGACCATATAATCCCCAAACATCACAATCTGTGTTCATGGAAATTTTCAAGTACAATCCAAGACATTCAAATGTCTATCACCTATGGTATTGCTGACTGATAAGCTGAACCTGAGTTTTCATTTATTGTCCTTAACAGCATCATGTAAAATGTGTATTTTCCAGTGAAGTTATAACTGCTTAGAAAATACTATTTTTATAGTGCTTTAATTCATTCTGCTAAATTTTATAGTTCTTTCTGATTGAAGTATATCCTGTTGACTATCACAGCTTTAAGTGTTTTGTGTATTAAACTGAATCCAATAATCCCAGTCCACGAACTTTTTTAAAAATAAATTTATAGTATCTTCTGTTTAGTTGTAGTTCTTTCTTTAGAGAGTCTTTTCAAACACTTAAAATTATATAGTAGATGCTTTGCCAAGCATCCTCATCATTTGGTGTGTTTGGGAAATAATCTAGGTTGTTACTTCTCTGAAATGATTTCTGATGCTGCCTTGTCTACATATTTATGTCTGTATATCTATACCTACAGATGTCTATCTGTCTTTAAATTGAGTGAAATTAAAAATTAACTTGCTTAATAACACTTGCCATGTTTTAAATCCTCAATAACCACGTATGGCTAGCAGCTGCTGGATTGTACAGTGCAGATATAAACTATTTCAGGACAACACTGCAGAATATGCAAGTGTAAATTATATGCCCTCCCACATGTCCTCCAGTATTACACCTTAGGATGTTTGTTTTGATGCCTGTAGATCTAAATACATTTTTGAAAAATAGACTAATATAGAATAACCTCCTGGCACAAACTCGTGACTTTTTTAATAAAGCTGTTATTTAGTCATAGAAGTATTACTCATGTTAAGTGCAGTTGACATATATTATTACAGCCACATCTTCTCAATGACTGTAGTAATGCAGTTCTAATGCTTCATGGTTTAAAATGCATGGCTCCGATGTAAAGCCTTTTTTAGCTGAGCTCAATTGTATTGAATGCTCTTTTTTCATTTAAATATTTTTATGTTGTTTTAAAGTAAACTCTGATTAGGAAGAATGAACAAAAGAAATTAGAAAGCCTGTATTTTCTTGAAATGGTAATAATGTGACAATTTGAGAGAGAAAAATGTACACTTGGTCTTACATTTAGGTAAATATATGGTTACATTATTCATGGTAATATACTTTTTTTGCATTATATATACTTGCTGAATTTTATGCTTTATTTTTAATGTGGAATATATACTTGTGTTATGAGGAGTAGTTCCGGTGGCTTATATATAAAAGATGAATTTTAATGATCTGACACTATTTTTTAATTACTATGATTTGACTTTGTTGGTTCTTTCTTTTTGGCAGACTTATAATGCATCTGAAACTATTATGTAAGAGAATAAGAGTAGAAATCTTATTAAAAATAGCAGTTCAGTATTTATATGACTTATACTTACCTTGCCATTTTGATTCTTCTGGTGCCTAGGAACTTGAGGAAAAAAATCTTTAGATTCACATGATAAGGTGACAGAGTGAAATATCTCTACTTAAAAGGGCAAGTAGAAGTTATAATTATTGTGTAACTTCACAGTCTTTGTATTGAAATACTCACCTTTGTTATCATGCTGCAGGCCATAGAGCGAGAAAAAGCCGAGAAGTTCAGAAAACTGCAAGATGCCAGCAGATCAGCTCAGGCCCTGGTGGAACAGATGGTGAATGGTAATTACACAGAGTTGATTTAGATAATCTTCTTAGGGATTTGATAAACACATAGGTTCATATTTATCAGCTGAAGTATATCAGACAATCACTTCCTGAATGCAAATTTAAATTAAAGTCAGTTTGTGAGCTTTTTGTTATTCTTTCTTAATGCTAAGCAAATTATTAGAGGAAATTCAACTTGGTGTCCAAGAAAATAGGATGTGGTCGAATATGTTATTAATCTGTTATAGAGAAATAAATTTTAATGCAAACCCTGCTAGCATTTGTCTAAATAATTTCAGAAAACAAGATTTGCAGAAATAATTGGAAATGTAAGCAATCATATAATATATGTAAAGTGATTATAATCTGATTTTAAATAATTCTTGCAATGTATTTTTCCACACTGACTAAAATTATGTGGAAGACTTCATCAGCATACCTGTTTGCTAATAATATATCTGACATTTTTATGTTGCTTTCCATTTTTGCACTCTTTTTAAAATGTCTCAGGGAAATCTTTATTTTTTGCCGTCAGCTTTTTTGACAGAAGTAAAAGCAGAGTCAACAAAACTTTTTTTTTTAATGATGCATGAAGATTAATCTTTGCCTAACACTCAGTGCCACAAAAGCAATCTGAACAAAACATGTTATTGACATCATTTGTAAACAAACTTGTTTCAAACCCTCGTTGGTATACTACTATGTTCATTTCAAGATATAAGTAATTCATGGAAATCAGGGAATACGCTATTTCCAACCAAGCTTTTTGTCATTTTTCAAAGGATAGGTTTACAAGAATATCATAACCAAATGTAACAAATGTTTTTGTTGTACACGTTGACTTTTTCAGACTCTGCTTGCATTCTGGTTCATAAATTCCGTGTATGAATTATTCCTTGCCTTAATTGCCATGTTGGCATTAAAAAGTTCAGTGATCTTCCTAGGAAATCAATTCATTTTTCTTCTAATGAGCCTCAAACTGAGGATATTTGGCTCAAAGTAAAAACAAGCAAATATGACAGCTGAGGATTAGGTTAACAAGTTAATGAATATATAGGCAAGGGAAATTCTCAAAGGCTGTTGTTTAGATGCATGTTGCTGGGTAGTTAAGTGATGAATTTGATAGCAGCATATTCTGCTAAATAAAATGATATGATCTAAAAATATTCTTGTCGCTGTTACATAATTTCCCTGTAGGGACTACAATATTACCTTTTTGTTTTAATAAGCCAATGTAAAATCTGTCCTTCTAAATGGTCTCGTTTCTTAATCAAATAATATCAAGTATCTCTTACCTTAGATCATCTGATAGCATACACTGAATTATTCAAAAAGCAGTTAAAATTTAGAAATGGCGGGAGAGATTTTTTGGGGGGGTGTCATTAAAACTACATACAGGGTTAAAATGATCATATGATTAGTAATATCTTTTTCTAGATTAACACCCTCATTGCTCTTTTGGAGTAATGAAGAAAAAACAGGACAGACACAAGGTCTTTAATAAATATTAATTAACTTATTAGAATCTGTTTAGTGAAGCAAAATTAAGACAATGATTGAGATAATGAGATAGGTAATTTTGGTCAGAAAATAATATTTCTGAAGGTACATGCTAACTTGTGTAGAAAACGAAGAGCATAAAGTGGAGGGGTGTGATACAGGGCATTCTCATTGACTGACTATATTGATCAAATTTTAAATTCTCATTTATGTCAGTGAAAATTTGTTTTGGGGCCTCCCTCATGGTCTCGAGGTTAAGTCTGAGTGCTTTCACTGCGACAGCCTGAGTTTGATCCCCAGCCAGGGAGCTGACCCACATAGTGCAGCAGACCTCTCCTGTTTCTCCCATTGCTCCCCTTAGCAGTGCATTTCAGTAAACCCACCTGCTCTGCTCCCCACTCTGTCTCTGGTAAATCCTCTCTGGTAAATTCTTCTATGTGAAAATAAATAAATAAAATCTTTTAAAAAAGAAAAGAAGATATGGTTTAAGTGATATGTGATTAGACTAAAATCTGGCCTACAGCTCGAGCATAGCTCTGCTGTGCCAGTAGTCGAAACAGTTTATGTAATTACTAAAAAGCCGACTCAAAAATTCTGACTTCCCTCTGTTCCTTTTTTTTTTTTTTTGGTGGACTTTCATGGAATAAAGTACATCATATTTTTATTATGTGACTGCACAAATTATGAGTTAAGTCAGACACCAGCAAGTGCCCGGTGTACCTGTTAGTGTGTATTTCAGAGGGACACTTAACCCTAATTTATTAGAGCGCTTCTAGCTGAGAGTCCCAAACTAGAGATTACTGGTGTGACTCATAAAGCTGAAAGACAAATTGAGGTTTCTTTAAACTTATTTCCCAGCAGTTATCTCAGTGAACCACTTAAATTTACAGAGCTCAACTTCCCTGTGTCGAGTTTGGGCTATGGAGTTATAGTAAATTTCATAACCATGTAAAAACATACAGATTCATGTGCTTTTCTTCATAGAATGGATAATGAGAGCTGAATCAAGATACTTCATTTAGGAACTCAGGTAAATGGCTATTCATTTCAATCACATATCCTCACATCAAAAAATAAGATAAAGACGAAGCAGTCTTGTACAATGTTATATTATGCAGCGTATTCAAATATATAAACATTGTATGTATGCGCTACCATGATAACCACATTTAACATACAGTCATAGTATAAAAGTAGGAAGAATAGCCTAAGTGTGGTTTTTGTATTTGAAAGAAAACATTTTATAGAATGTATGTTGTATGTGTATAAACATCCACAGAAAACTGAATTTTCTACTTAAAATATTTATTATAAGGTAGATTACGTTCTAAGCTATCTAGAATGATATTGAAACCCCTGTTTTAAATTTTCCTTGTGAATGAAAGTCTAAGTCATGCAAAAAATATTCCACAGCATTTATATGTTATATCAATTTTCAACCAAAATGGTGATTTTGACATATTTCCTAATCATGTTTGGACATTTCTAAATACTGAAAAACTGAATTTTCAACACCACTTAACTATTTCAGATCAGTCCTTTAAAATACATCTAAGCTTAGCTCAATTTCCCTAAACTGTAAAATGGTCTCACCACAATTTCCAAAAGAGATACTATAATATAATTATCCAATAGCAGTAGTGGTGTTTTTGACATTAAATTGTGCTTCACTTTCAATTTCTAATTATAGTTTCCTGTGTGTTAATTAAGAGCCTGAAGACAATCACAATAAGGAAATGTTTAAATAAAAGTAGTAATTATTAATATATTAGACTAAAAACATCTCAAAACCATCATCCTGTGAGTGTTAGATTATAGTATTTAAGTTGATACCTAGTAGTAAGTCTGCTAAGGATGGTAATTAAATAACAAACTGATAACACAGACAAAGGCCCCTTTTTTCTATAATATTAACTATTTCACTCTACCTTCAGTAGTTTGGTTGACAGCTCAGTTAAGTACTTTCACATGAATGATGTCACTTGAGTTTGAGCAACAAAATTTTGTCAGATGGACAATGGCAGGTATCATATAGCCAGTTTGCTTCACCTCAAAGCCAAATCTCTCATGATCTTTTCTTCACATTGTTGTGAAGGATATTCAGTGGCATTAACTCTTCTTCCATTTATATTTTTCATGGAAAGTGATGTTGCAACTGGTCTGGATACCACTGGGGCACGTGAATAGTGCTGTCCATAGTACTGCTAGTTGCGCTTTCCGCTGTACCCATTTTCTCTTCTGTCACTCTTTCCTCAGTTCTGGGCAATTTGATTTGCATTCCTGTTTCGTCACACAACATTTGGGGTAATGTTCTACTAGAGTTCACACTTACAAATCCTGTTAATCGACAGACACATTTTTCTTTGTTTAATCTCCAGAGGAAGAGCCTGTGTGTGTGTGTGTGTGTGTGTGTGTGTGTGTGTGTGTGTGTGTGTGTGTAGATATAGGGAGGAGTTCACAGTGGTCACTGTTGTCACATATATGAGTAGGATATCTGACTTTTTTTGCTTACACTTTGATAATGTTTCAGAAATAAATGAAGAGAGAACTATATTAGTAAATGTGTTTATTATATATAATCTACATAATAATCTATTAATATTTAAAAACTAGTATTTAAAGACTTGTATCAGTTCTATGAAGTCATTGTGGTCAAAGAAACCTCTAGAGTTTAAGCTACGGTACTCAGACAATATCTTCACAGACTCTGAATAAATTTCGATTACATTTAGGCTATTACAGTGACTATCAAATGGACTTGTAATGACCCTCACTTAATGTGAAACAAAAATAGAAGACTGTTTATTAGCAACTTTATTTGAAGTTTCATTCCAAATATTCTTCTAATTCAAGAGCTCTGAAAACACAGGTTTTGCAGCATTCTACCCTGGCTTCATGGCTAATGATGAATATACTTGATGAGGAATACTTCACTTTAAGTGGCAGTTCTGAAGTACTTCCATGGAAGGTGGTGCACAATTAAAATTATTCTAACAGTCTGTTATGCACTGTACACAAGTAATAAAATTAATGGATGCACTTCAAGTAATGATCCATTTCCTCTGGGTGCAATATATTTATTCATAGACTATTTCAGGGGTTGTTTAGAATATGAGATGTGAATGGATTATGATCTATTATCCCTCCGATTTTAGCATGCTACTACAAAATGGTTTCCGTAAGTATTGTTTGTGATACCTGGTGAGTTAGTGTTTGTATTCTTAAGTAGCTAACAAAGAAATTAGAATAACAGCAGCTCAAATGATTGGCACTTAAAACTTTGCAGATATTTACACTTACACTGTCATAAAACTTTAAAAAATGTTGCATTAAAGAGCATAATTCTGTGTGATACACATAAAGCAATTATGTATATAAAGTAGTAAAATACTCACATGTGCATATCTGCTGAGGAAACACTTAGTAACCTTATTTATTCTATGAAGGTTTTAAGAGACTTTCTTTTAATATCACCAGCAGTGCAGGATAATAGGAGGCCAGTTAAATCATGAAGTTGAATTAGTGATATTTTAAATTTGAAGATATATACATTAAGTGATATGACATGTGACAGTGCTTTCAATCCCTCTCCCAAGTATTTTTAGTCAAACTTGAGAGACTAAGCGTATGTTTGGATTTGGCTTTTTGTGTCTATGACTATTGCTCTTCTATCCTTTTTAAAAAAAATTTATTTATGCATACAAGCTGGGGTACAGGCCAGAGGCATGGGGCGGCAAGAGGGTTCACCAGAGACAGAGTGGGGAGCAGAACAGGCAGATCCACGGAAATAACACTACTGAGGGGAGCAGCGGGCAAGGCAGGAGAGGTCTGCCGGCCATGTGGGAATCTCCCCTGTTGGGTGTTGAACTCGCATCGCCGCTGCTGACCACTCCACAGCAAAGTGCTTAACCGCTGCGCCACCGGGGAGACCATGACTATTGCTTTTCTGATGTTTGTATTCATATGAGGTAAATTTGTGATTGGTGTTGAGTGACTTCACAAGTACAAGATATTTATGCCGTATCTACTGTAAGCTGTGGACTCTTATCAGGTACTGCCAGTGGACAGTTTTTTGAAAGGAGTTAGTATTTTAGGACAGGTTATGAATTAGTTGAGCAGGAAGCATATTCACACATGGATTAACACATTATTATTTGAAGTCCTTCAGAAACATGTCTGATTCTCTGTGGACAATGTCATTTCATTGCCACTAACATCTAGAAAGTTCTGTTTTTCATTTTTTGGAATGGTTTTCCTTTATACATCAATGTCAAGTGATTATAGGGATATGACAAAATATTCCAAGATTCTCTAAGAAATGCTTATGAATTCATCACCATAAACATAACTTATTTTAATTTTTTTAAAGATTTATTTATTTATGCATACAAGAGCTGCAGTGTAGGCCAGAGGTGTGTGTGTGGGGGTGGGTAAGAGAATTCACCAGATGGTGATGGGTAACCTATGGGGAATACACAATAATGTAAAAGATATGAATAATAAAAAAATAAAATTAAAAAAAGAGAATTCACCAGAGACAGAGTGTGGAGTACAACAGATGGATTGATTGAAATACACTACTAAGGGGAGCAGCAGGTGAGACAGAAGAGGTCTGCTGTGCCATGTGGGCTAGCACCCTGGCCGGCGATAGGAACTCATGCTACAGTGGCTGCTGATAGCTTCACCGTGCTGAGACTTATCCCCTTGTGCCACTGGGGAGATCCTGTTTTAAAATTTTATACATGCACTTCTACATCTCATATTAGTGCCATATTTTTTTTTCATAATTTTTTGAAAATCTATGATTTTATTTTTTCAATCACTATAGGGTCTTCATATGGTTCACCTCTCAGTGAGATATTTTTGTGCTCCCTTGTCATTTAGATAAATGCTAAATAAGACTTAATTCATCATTAGTCAATCAGTAACTGTAATTTACTTTAGCATTTCTCAACTGACTATCTTGCACTCAGACTACCATGGAGTTTCCTCCTTAGTGCTGATCTAACATGTACTGAAAATATTTCTCTTAAATATCTAACTATTTAGATCCATGACTCATTTTGGAGTCATTATCAAAGATAATTTAAAATTTTGCCCTGTGTATTTTTAAATTTCTCCTGTTCATTTTCAAGCAATAAGTTAGAATTTTATATTTTCCCCCCTCAAACTGAGTGTGCATATAGCTGAAGTTTTGCCTTTTTATACTGTGTAACAAACATCATTTTACAACTACAGTTACTTTGTGGCATCCTCCCAAATAGAGTTTGGTACAGTTCTTGTTCACTGCTCAAAACCAAATTAATCAGAGAGAATATAGTACACAATGTATACAGATGTCTAGACAAGACCGATTGCTTTCTTTACTATTAGGTGGGCGTTGGAAGTAAATTTAGCTCCTGCAAATCATGGGGTACTTTTTTATCACTGTCTATGTGAAGATATGTATATGTTCTCCTTTTACCTTTTATTTTTCTTTCAAAAATATTAAAGAAGCAGGAAAAATATTGTAGGCAAAAGTGTGTCTTACGCAGTATAATCCTGCATAGTGTCAAACTTTGAAATTAGTGAAGATAGAATTGTGTTCAAATTAATTTAAGAGAGAGAGCTCGGCAGCTTGACACAATTATAACAAAATGAAAATTAGAATATCTGAGTGGAGGAAAGTGAAAGAGACTAAAATAATACAGTGTTGAATTTAAATCCACAAGTCTTTAAGAATAAAGTGGGAAGCATGTACAAGCTGTCAAATCCACGAGCCTTAAAATTTGTTAGGCTTTTTCAGAAATTACTTGCCCAATAACTAAATCAAATTAGTAGAGAGTTGAAGAAAAAGAACATTGATAGTGCAGATTCTCCTGGACAGCTCAGTCTTTGACTAAATCTTTTCACCCATTAGATATTTGAATCTAGATGAAGAATCTTAGATGGAGCTTATGTCCCCTTTTGAGATTAATGTGGGCATATGTAAGAATAGGAAATATTCAAATTTTCAGCATTAAAAATATGTAATATATCAGTGTTACCATAGCTGTGTTTAAAAATGCTCGTATTTTGTATGACGTTACTTAATAAGGAAGTCACTATATAAATTAACATATAGGTAAGACCCAAATTTTGTGAACTAACTTTGTAGTAAATATGTTAATCCCTAGCTTAGTCATGTTGCCATGTTTTCATGCTATGTGTAGGACTGTATATATTGATATTTGAGTTGGCATTAGCCATATATCCTATTGTGACAAAACTTAAATGAGATAGCATATATTGGAAGACTTGGCATATATTCCAGGCTGAAGGTGTTTATGTTTCATTTTGATTTTATAGACATTTCCTGTTTTGGTCTTGCTATAGATAATTGTAAAACTTGGTTCAATTTCCGCATTTTTAAATAAAAACATGTTCATGTTAGAAATATTATTTTTCCCCCAGTGCTATTTCATTTCTTTGAGCCTATCGATAGTCTGCCTCTTGCTTTTTAAAGCTGAAACAGGATTACTGATTTTTGGATAAATTCACACTTTATTCTTTTTTAAAAATGCACAGATAATAACGTAGCATTTAATTCCTAAATGCACTTTGAAAAATAAAGGTGTGAGTTAGTTTTTGGAGGTACGTTTTTATAATACACATGATATTTGGCATGTATTTGTATGTAAACAACATACAAAAGGTTGTTTATCTTTTACCCTGTATCTAAACTTCAACAATTTTTGTTTTTATTTAAATGTTTCTACTGTTCCACATCTCACCTCATGCATCCTTATTTACTACTTTATTGTATTCATAAATTTTGGTAAGATACAACTCTTAAAATTTGCATTCAGTAATCAAAAATCATTTTGGTTCTTTCTTTGTTGGTCAATAATTTGTTTGAAATCATTCCTATAATGAAATACTTTTGAATTTGAGACACATTGGTTTTCAGATAATGTCTTTCAGTCTGTGACTTCAATGGCTATATTTTAAAAATCTTTCTAGAGGGTGTTAATGCTGACAGCATCAAACAAGCCTCAGAACAACTGAACACCCGGTGGATCGAGTTCTGCCAATTGCTAACCGAGAGACTTAACTGGCTGGAGTATCAGAACAACATCATCACTTTCTATAATCAGCTACAACAATTGGAGCAGATGACAACTACTGCTGAAAACTGGTTGAAAACCCAACCTACCACCACATCAGAGCCAGCGGCAATTAAAAGCCAGTTAAAATTTTGTAAGGTAAGAATCTTTCCTCCTTTTTGGAGCATGATCAATAGGAATTTCTTGGCAATTTCCAGAAGCACAGCAGCAGATTATTTCATAATAAAACTTCCCTTTTAGGTGTCTACACAGTAAAGATCAAACTATAAGCAAAAGGAAATCAGTTGAAACAGGTCATTCATGGCTCCTAAAAGAAAACCAATCAACCAAACAACCAAGCACACTTTTACAGTATTACACATGGCTCATTGATTTTGTCAGTTTACAAAATGGTGAGATAGTTTTGAGGTATGAAAACTGTGTGTATCCTATGAGAAGTGGCCAATAATATGGAACTCTTTCAAATGACAGCTCACATGTTAAGCGCTAAATTGTTTCATATGTTGGAAAGTGGAATCCACACAAGCACAGCAAACTGATGTATAATCAGATTTATGAGGAGAATCTTTTAAACTGAAAACTCACTCAAACTAGGCTAATTCGTGGATGGCTTATTTCCAAATATATTTTTTAATGTGCTTGAGATATTGGGGAAGTACAAGGGGTAGTGCGGTTAATCCAGCATCAGAGCTGTTACCATTCATGCTACAGAAGGGCTCACAGGAAGAGAATTTTGGAAGTCCAGAGAGAATCAGATGCCCACTGTCATGCCAACCTTAAAAGCCAACCCAAGGTACCATCAAAGGAATGGAGATAGAAAAGTAAATCGAATTCACTCTCCTTCCTGCCTCCAGAATTTGGGCTGAGCTCGCGATTAACTAAACTTAACCAGAAGGTAGAAGACGAGCTGTATTTTGTAAGCGTCATTTTCCTGGGTTACAGGAGAAGGATGTCCAGTAGATCTGGACGGGCAAACAAGATTAAAAACAAGCATGAGGGGAGATGAGAAAAAGATTTAGATTATGTCTTCAAGTGAAAGAAAGTGTGTGTATATATACATTTATATAGTAATACATATATCGTATATTTTTACATATAAAGTGTATGTATACTTTTTAGACTTCATATATGTTTTAGACTTTATACTTTATATATACTTTATACTATTTTGAAAGTATATGTACATAGTAATATAAATAACTTGAACTTTTTGCTTAGTTACGTGAGCTAAACACTTTTCATGGGAACTGGGAAGATAATTAAAAAGGTTTCTGGGACAAACCTTAATGATAGACTGGATGCAATACAAAACAACAATGAATGGGGACCGATCTGCACACTTTGCAGACTGCTTGAACTAACCCAAGGTTAGAGATGGAGAGGTGACAGGTTTGGTTAGGAAATGGTACAGAACCCAGAAAGTGATGGGAAATTCAACGCTCTTTCAGAGGACTTGAATCTTCTTCAAATATTGGAGCTGTAGCTTTACTAGCAAGTAAGTAAACTTAGAGATCATATTTTTGGATAAATAATATAGTAGAGAAAAGCATTTAGTTTATTAGGCAAATATACAAATCTGTAGAATTTCTCTTGAGAATTGTTTTGCTATTAATGATAGAATCCATGATTTTTTTCTCCTTGGGAATCAGTGGAATATTCCACCTACATTATTTCTCACCACAAAAATCAGATATGACCTTAAATTGTTTTCTTGAAAGTCAGGTATAGAAATTTCCAATAGTATTTACAAAAATACATTCATACATAAAACAAATATTTAGTGTGTCTAATGTGGCCAAGAATAACACTAAGTATATTAGCCATCTTGGGCCACCATAACAAATAATGTAGACTATGTGGCTTAAAGAACAGAGATTTATTTTCACACAGTCCTGGGTTTTGAAAAGTCCGAGGTCAAGGTCCCACAGGTTTCGTCCCTAGTAAGAACTCTATTCTGACTTCTGAACTGTGCTACCTTCTCACCATTTCCTCACATGCACATGTGTTATGAGAAAAGTCTTTTATTCTTCGTTTTTATTTAAGGTCCCCATTCTGTCAAATTAGACCCCATGCTTAAGGCCTCATTTAATCTTAATTACCTCCTAAAAGTCATTTCACCAAATTCAGTCACATTGTGGATTAGGAATTAAACCTATAGAATTGGGGGAGGGGGACACAGTTTAGTCTACTGCATGCTGACCTTGCCCCTCCATAGTCATGTACATGTCTCATGTCATGAGCCTCAAGTGTCCACAAATCTTAACTAAGTCCACCATCAAATCTGAAGTCCAAAGTCTCATCTAATTAGCATTTAAATGAGACATGGGTTAGGCTCCAATATGAATCATCCTGAGGCAGCGTTCCTTTTCTTCTGTGAACCCATAAAACCAGGTAACCTACATGCTCCCAAAATAGGATGGTGGACAGACGTAGCTGTACATGGCCAAAAAGAGAAGGAACAGATGATGGGTTCTCATTAAATCCAAAATCTCCCAAGGCAAATTCCGTTGGATTTTAAGGCTCTTTGACTTGATCCCCTGCCTTCCAGTCCCACTCTGATGGCGGTTCCACTTTCCCGACTTACTGGGGTAGCAGTCACTTAAGTTTTGGGAGTATTAGAGTGAGTGTCCATTGACCCTGCCCTCTGTGTTTACTGTGAATGGGGCTGAGAGACATCAATGGGCAAATAAATAGATGTAAAATTAACCATAGGACAAATGATGTTAAACAAGGTACAGAGTCTTGGGAGACTGTCTACAGAGAACCTATGCAGAGCTGCCAAGGGCAGCTGCCCTGAGACAGGGGCACTTGATTGAACACTTTCTTGATGGGTAGAACTTAAGAAAAGATCGAGAAAAGAGGTCAGTGTGAATGCTGCACATAGAGGGATGGGGCTTGGAGAATAAGATGAAAGATGCAGGTGTGAAGAAGGCATGTAGGCGACAAAGCAAGGACTCTTAGCAAATGGTAGGGTTCTTCACCTGAGAAGCAAGTGGAGATCCCTGGAGGTGTTATAACTTAAGTCTTCTTCCAGGGCTGGGGACGTTATCCTAAATGAAATGATTTTTCCCCCCGTATCCAGCCTGAAAGTTCCAAATTGTGATGAGAGAGTTCCATTCCTCTGCATCACCTCTTACTCTTTCTGCTCCAGTGGTTTTTGTTTATCTGGTAAATCATCTTGGGTGCAGTATTTTTTGTAGAATCAACTCAGTGTCATTCCTACAACAGTTGAAATTATACTGTTTGGCTGTAATAGTGATAGGTAAATAAATTAGTCCATCCTCTTTGTCAGTGCATTTTATTTGGAGATGTTTTCTAACATTAGAGCACAGTTTAGCTCAAAGTACAATACTCTACAGAACTGATTCTTTATATGTTGGGTGTTAAGGAGCCTTTTAGGAATTTGAAGAAATCCACAGGCCCTTTCTGGAAAAAAATACAAAAGTTTTTCCACAACATAAACATACAATTTTAAATGATAAACAGACTCGTGGAAGATGCTTTACTCTGGAGAATCAACCTCATTTAGACCTTTTTATGGAAATAACAAGTAGTAGTTAACATCTTTTAAATGTTAAATCTATCAGGGCAAAATGATGTTGCCTGTGATTTACTCACAGAACTTAAAGGTCTCAACTGAACATTTGCCCAAATGTTTTATTAGTTTCAAATTCCCCTTTGTTTTGCAGAACACGCTTAGCTATACTATAGGCTTCTTCTATAGCCCCCTAAACAGAAAGAATGAAAGGCCCTCCATCTGGCCAAATGTAAATCGGGTTCTTAAATGTTTCACAGCAGATGTCAATACTGCTATTTGCAAACCTAGTGTACAAAGTGCATGTCTACATTTCTATAATTAAAAACACAGAGTATATACCCTTTACCTCTTGTCTTAGTCTTCATCCATAGATGTTCACCTACCCTTCAGAACTCGATTGAGAGGCTTTATATTTGAATGGGAGATATGGGCTAGATATTTAGTATTTATCTAAATGTCTTTCAGCTTCACCTTTCAAAAGACTGGGATTATCAGATTAACTTACCTGAATCAAGTCAAACAATTATAACCACATACCAACATTTCTCTGAAAGCTACCTCTCTAGCTTCTACCCTTCTATCATAACGAGTAGCATGGTCCTTTAGGTAGTCTTGCGACTATGAAAGGGTCTACGTGATACATTTGGCTTACTCAATGCTAAGACAAAAGTTAACTCTCTCCAAAGTAGTATGCGTGCATCCAGAAATAAATCATTTTTCTTTTTACTTTTCACTTTGATTTCCAGGAAGCCCATCTTTATATTTAGTTCATAATTACCATAATTCTTTCAATTTTCCCCTTCTTCTAATTGACTTATGATCCAGTTTTTAAATTCTAATTATCCTGTTTCATACATTTTAAATGATAAATAATTTGGAAGTACTTTTTTCTAAAAGTAGTACAGATTTGAACTAAAAGTAAGCAACCATGGTATATTAATAAAGAACATTTAGAAATTTCTGTTTGAGTTTGAATTATATACACATCTGATACAGATGAATTGAAACTTCACAAGAAATAAGAGTATACAAATATTTATATCAAGAACAGCACTATTCAAAATAAATATAACACAAACCACAAATTTAAGCCACATATGTAATTTTAAATATTCTAGAAAATATATTTTAAAAAGGGAAAGAACCAGGTAAATTAATTTCAATAATGCAGTGCATTTAGTTTGATAGATCAAAATATTATTGCAAGGTTTAACTGATATTCTTAAACTATGAGATAATTTACATTGATATGTTTTCAAACGAAATCTTGAAAATCCAATGCATATTTTACAAAGATAGCATTTCTAAGTGTGACAACATTTAGCCACATGTGAATAATGGCTATTGTATTGGAGAGCCCAGCAGAATGTCCTTGTGTTTTTAGCATCCAAACAAGAGTACTCTGGAGAGTGAAAGGGGCTGCTATTAACAACTATGTAGAGCAGGGAAAGAGCAAAACAGTCACCTTAATTCAAACAATGATAACTGTTCAATCAGGAGTAATGAGACCATACCAGAGTTAGATAATTCTAGAAGTGAATATATATTGGATTATCTACATGTATTATCTATGTAATACTAATATATAAACATTTTTAATTTAACAGTATATATGTAGATAAAGGTAGGCATATCATTGTTCTCAAATTTCATTTTCAGTTTACTTAACTACATAACTTTGGGGCTACATTTTTACACCTTCGTGTGCTGCACAGATGGAGTTAAAGAAAAAGTAAATATTGTTCATTGAATGAGCTTAGAGTTTGAAGCAAAGGCACACAGTTTTGTGGTAAGAGGGGTCAGGGTGACATCCATGTTTGATTTCTGGAAAGGATTTAGGTCATTCATAGTACTTTTAATCTGTACACATGCATGTCCATTAATGCTCTAAATGATGCCATTTTGAAATTTAAGGACAGTTCTGTAAGATGCTATGTATTGAAGGAAGCACCAGAGTACTTAAATCGATAACCTATGCTAGTGGCTTGCCTAAACTGTCAAGGATGTTCCTTATCAATATTTTGATAAGGGAATTAAGCTAAGCTTGCATCACTGCCTTTTAACACTTTTCTTTGCAAAATGTAATATATGCAAGGTAGAAATGTAATTTATCTTAATGCTCTGGACGGTACAGGATGAAGTCAAGCGGTTGTCAGCTCTTCAGCCTCAAATTGAGCGATTGAAAGCACAAACCATAGCCCTGAAAGAGAAAGGACAAGGGCCGATGTTCCTGGATGCAGACTTTGTGGCCTTTACAAATCATTTTAACCAAATCCTTGCCGATGTGCAGGCCAGAGAGAAAGAGCTACAGATAAGTAAGTAAAAATACAGAAAACGGCTAACATGGTATTTTCTAAATTAGGTATTTTTAGGGAAGAAACTATTAGCATGAAAGAAGAATTTCTGTCAAAGAAACCACCTTCCTTACAACCTGTTGTAACAAGTACTGAAATTCTGTTGTCGCAAAATTTATGTTATATTTCCATCCCCCCCCCATGATAATTTCCTGACTCTGAGTAGCAAAAAAGTATGTGTCTTATGTATAAGCATAACGTCAGCTTGGTGGGTTGAAAATTTCACAATCAGACTTTTCGAACATTGAAGGAAAGAAAAGAACAGTTGAGTCCCTGTTACTGGGTTTTCATTAAATTCAGTTCTATGTATGAGGGTATTTAGCTAAGCTTCTTACCAAAATTTTGATCAACTCCTGTGATGATTATTACAGCTATAGCACACATATAACAACTGAAATTCAGCAAAGGACAAATTATTCTTTAGGCTACATTTTATTTTTTTAAAATTTATGTGATTTATTTATGCATACAGTAACTGGGGTGTAGGCCAGAGGTGCTGGGGTTGAGAGAATTCACCAGAGACAGAGTGGGGAGCAGAACAGGCAGATTGACTGAAATACACTGCTGAAGGGAGCAACAGGAGAGACAGGAGAGGTCTGCTGCGCTATGTGGGTTAGCTCCCTGGCCAGGGATCGAACTCATGCTGCAGGGGCTGGTGATAGCTTGATAGTGCTGAGAGTTTAACCCCTGTGCCACCAGGGAGGCCCTAGGCTACACTTTACTGTTGTATCACTATATGCAGCATACTTTTTTTTCCTCATGTAGTGGGGAAAAACAGGGGAACATTTTAAAGGCATACCACATGAGGAACAATTTTTTTAAAGATGTCTGTTTTGTCTCATACCACTTTTATAGTATTAATACATTATTTTCTGGACCAAAATATTCCTCTCTTCACCTTACTTTTTAAGACAAAAGGCCCTTTAATAGAAAGTTTATGAACTTTTAAGAAATAATAAATGAGGCACAGCAGACCTCTCCTGACTCTCCCACTGCTCCCCTCAGCATTGTATTTCAGTAGATCTGACTGTTCTGCTCCCCACTCTGTCTCTGGTGAATCTTCTAACTCCCCAAAACTCTGGCCTACACCCCAGTTTTTCTATACGTGAATAAATAAATAAATCTTTTTTAAAAATATTAAGTTTTGGTTCACTGTACATGTACATATATAATGTAGATGTGTACACTAAACAATATATAATAAAATTGGGTTTTAAGACATTAAAATGATAATATTTTTAAGTCTCACCCAAATTGGTTGTGAAAAGCACAAGAACATGTATTTGTTTTCTACTAAAATTTTGATTAGTTGGAAAACACATTTTTATTGCTTTTCTTTGTAAATATCGAAAGAATTTACCAAATGACATTTCTACAACGAGTATAGTGATATACATGATAATTTCCTCATTTTCCTGGTTACTTTTATTTTTTTACAAATTCACTTATTTTATTGACTGTACAGGAAAACTTGGTTGGAGAATGGGGGTAATACATCAGTTTTGATGTCTAGCTGCAGGTGTTGAATTCCTTCTTTAGAGGTACCTGCTGGGTTTTTGTTTTCATTTCTTAGTGAGGTCATAGGAGGAACTGAATAAAGCAAAAGCTTTTTTTTTTTTTTCTTCAAAGTCATTTTTGCTGAGTTTATTTTCCCGATAGGGAACTAAATAATGTCAGCTCCCTCTAGTGGATTTCAGTATATTTTCACTGGACCGCTATAAAATCAATTGGGGAAAAGATTCTGAATGTCCTAAATTTTCAAACATTGACCTATTTAACAGCCATGCATTGTTTCTTGGTGTAAATTCATAAACTTCCATTAATAGCATACATTTTAATGGCTCTGCTGTAACTGGTGGGAAAAAGATTACTCACTGGAAAATTATTTTAATTTACCTATTGTACTAAGATCTAACATTTTTCCAATTATTTTGAAGATTTTCAGATCACCAGTGTTTGCCCATCATGGAGCTTACCTATGATATCACAATATAAGTCTATAATAATATATATTCTATCCACACAGACATCAGTCTACTCTTTCATATCATCATGTTGTCTCTTTCATACATAGGAAGACTATAAAATCGCCAAACATCTTCACTCTGTTTATCTCTAAAAAAAAAAAATCTTCTCTTCATTATTTACCAAAACATTTCTAACATGTTTGCTTCCATTCTTTTGGAAAACTTGTCTGATTAATACACTTTTAATTATGTGTATTTAATATATGAGTTATAAATTACAGTATTTATACATATGGAATTCATATGTATGTCATGGCATATATAGAATTATATATGAAACTTTATGTGATGCATATATTACATATGTAGTTATACATTATAAAATACATGCATGCATTTTTATATATAATTGGTGTATATATCATACACACATGTGATTTATAACCATATTAAATCATATTGTAATTTAGTTTGTTATTTTATAGTTATTTTCAGTGAACTCTACATATTTATGATTTATCATCAAGCTACCATCAGGGAGTCATTCTTACTTCTTATATTACTGCATAGCACTTTGAACACAGTAGGACTTCAGTGAATAAGAACTAACACAAAGTCCTGGAAGTACATCCTGACTTTCATTTCCTCTTTCAATTTTTCTTTACAAATGTTCTCAAACTTAAAAACTTTTCTCTTTATAACTTTGAGTGGTGAAAATTACTAAAAAAAATTATGTTCCCTGGCAACTATGATAGGAGAAAATATTATCAAAAGATAGAATATATGCTATATTTACAATGCTTTCAGTGTATAAACAACTTTCTTATAAATTACCTCCTTTAGTCTTCAGAGAGCAACATTTAAGAATCTTTTTTATTATTCCATGTTACAAGTGACCTAATGGGCCTTGGTTAACTGAAGGATGATTATGAGATGGTGTAAGAACTAGATAATATGCACAGATGTTCAGAGAGACATTACTTATAATAGGCAAAGATCAAAGCAAGCCAAATGGCCATTGACCATGCATGAATAAAGAAAATGGATACACATCATACAATGAAATATTATTCAGTAATGAAAAGTAATGAATTACTATTATGCACTTAAGCATAAGTGAACCTTAAAAACATTATGCTGAGTGAAAGGGGCCAGTCACAAATGATTGTATATTATATGATATTTGTATGAAATGTCCACAATAGATAAATCTGAAGAGACAAAAAATAGATTAGTGATTGCCTGTGGCTAGAAGATTGAGGGAGTAGATTTATTTCCTAAAACAATTGCTAGAAATATTTTATACTAACTGCAAACCAGAAAGATCATGCACTCGGTACTAGATGAATATAGAAAAAGTAGCGTGTATTTTGTTATTGATGTATTATTTTAACAAGAAAGATATTAGAACATTGTTTTTAAATGTAAATATGGATACAAAGTTTATAATTTAGTTTGGATTTTCTTCAATTTTGAGGAGGAAATCTGGTCACAAAATAATTAGTTGGATTTTATTTTAAATTTACTTTGGTTTGCGGAAAATGGGAAATATGACTGCATTAGTTATGAAAAAAGCAAGCATTTTGCTTTCCCTAAATCTTCAAAAGGAGTCATTTTGTTCTTCATTCCTAGAATGCTATCACAATACTGTCTTTCCGATATTTCATTTTGAAAAAATTGTGATAGAAAATGTTTTATGACTCCAGTTGATGTTATACTGATATTTATATTGCTAGTAAATTTGACATTGTTTCATCTAATTGCTTTAAAAAAAGACTTAACATGAGGGCTCTCCTTCTCAGAAATCTTTAAGTATACAATAAGTATATAATAAGATGTTGTTAGGCATAGGCACAAACTTACATAGCAAATCTTTACAAATTAACTTGTATAACTGAAACTTTATACCTTTTGAAGAGCAAACCCCATTACCTTCTACCTCTTTCTCCCATCATCCACCATTATGTTCTCTGCTTTTATGAGTTTGACTGTTTTAGATAACTTTGTATAAGTAAAATCATACAGTATCTGTCTTTCTGTGACTGGTTTAATTCACTTAGAATAATGTCCTCCGGAATCTTTCATGTTGCAAATGGCAGGATTTCCTTCTTTTTTAAGACTGAATGAATGGCATCCTTCTTTATTTTCTTTATCCGTCCATCCACTGATGGACATTTAGTTTCCATATCTTGGTTCTTTGAATAAAGCTGAAATGAACATGGGAATGTGGATACCTCTTTAACATCCGAATTTTGTTTCCTTTGGATAAATACCCAGAAGGGGATTACCAGATCATATTTTTAAATATTTTTAATGTTTTAAATTTTTTTGAGAAACTTTCATACTGTTTTCTGTAACAGCTTTAACATTTTATATTTACACTAATGGTTCCGATTTCTCCCTGTTCACACTAGTACTTGTTTTCTTCTATTTTTCTTTGGTAATATCCATTCTAAATGGTGTGAAGTGATATTTCATTGTGGTTTTGATAAACAGTATCTCATATTTAGTGATGCTGGCCATCTTTTTCACCTACTTGTTGTTCCTTTGTATATTTTATTTGTAGAAATGTCTGTTCAAGTCCTTTGTCCATTTTTAGTCAGATTTGTTTTTTGTTGTTGACTTAAAGGCATTCCATACATGTTTTAGATATTAAGCTCTTACAGATACATGATTTGCAAATGTTTTCTCCCATTCTGTTAAGTTGCCTTTTCAACTCTTTGTTTCCTTGCTGTATAGAACTTTTTCTTGTATGACATATTCCTATTTGTCTAATTTTACTTTTGTTTCTTGTGCTTTCATGTCGTATTCAAGAAATAATTGCAAAGAATAATGTTATGCAGCTTTCTTCTAGGAGTTTTGACTTTCAGTTTTTCTATCTAAGTCTTTATATTGAGTTTATTTGGTTGGTATAAGGTAAGGGTCCAATTTTGTTCTGTTGCATGTGGAGATTCAGTTTTTATAACTGAATTTGTTGAAGAAACTGTTCTTTCTCCATTTTGTGTTCTTGGCACCCTTTTAAAAAATTGTTTGGCTGTATGTGTTTGAGTTTATTTCTGGGCTCTCTATTTTGTGCCACTGTTTCATCTGTCTGTGTGTACGCTGATACCATACTGTTTTAATTATTTTGCCTTGTCATCTGTTTTGAAATCAGGAGCTATGATTGCTCCCACTTTATTGTTCTTACTCAAGATTGTTTTGGCTATTTCTTGCATTTTATGGTTCCATACAAATATTAGTTTTTTTTAAACATTTCTGTAAAATATGTCAATGGGATTATTACAGAGATTGTGTTAATCTATTAATAGTTTACCACAGTGCTGTCTTGCCCACTCATTCAGTAATTCAATGAATACTCTTGGGCACCTGCTACATGCCCACAAAGTATTAGGCACTGGAGATACTTAGTTTAAGTGACAAAAATTAAAAGCAAGATTTATTTCCTGAGGGTTTTTTTGAAAAAAAAAATTTATTTATGCATGCAAGAACTGGGGTGTACACCAGAGGTGCAGGGGGTGAGAGGATTCACCAGAGACAGAGTGGGGAGCAGAACAGGGAGATTGACTGAAATACACTGCTAAGGAGAGCAGAGGGCAAGACAGGAGAGGTCTGCTGTGCCATGTGGGAATCTCCCTGGCTGGGATCAAACTCATGCTGCAGTGGCTGGTGATAGCTTGATGGCACTAAGACTTTAACCCCTGTGCCACCAGGGAGGCCCCCTGAAAGATCTTACAGAAAGAAAGATAATAAATATCTAAATGATATTATCACATATTAGAATGATTCAGTCAGGAAACATCATTCTGTAGAGTTGGTATTTGGGCCAAACCTCCAGGATGTGGAGATGCCAGCTGTGGGAGGAGGTGAGGGAAGGATATTAGGAAGATCAGAAACAAGCACAAGTGCCCCAAGGTATGGAAGTGCTTGCCATGTCCAAGAGACAAAACAAGAGGTCATAGGAACTGGAGGCTAGTAAATCGTGGAAAGCATAGGATAAAATGAGGGTGGAGTTCATGAAGGCCCCCATAACCTCTTGTAACAAGTTTGGGTTTTATTTTAAAAACACTTGAAATTTCTAGAAGAATTTCCTGTGAAGAAATAAGTAACCTGATTTGTATATTTGAAAGATCTAACTGGTATGTTGGCCTTTAGCTAAGGTTTGTGAGGAACAGATGGAAGAAGGGGCTGAGGGAAGTGGGAAATCAAGGGAAATTATAGCCATACAGGCAAGCACCCATATCATGTTTGACTGGAGTTATGATAGGGTAAAGAAAAGTGGATGTAACCCTTGAATGAAGCCGTGATAACCTAGGGAGGTGAGGGGGGGAATACTCACCAAAATTACAAGGAGTAAAATTTTCCTCCTGTAGGGATAATAGAAGAAAATGTTAGGGTAGCCAGCAAAAAGTATGCTTTATGGCTATAATTTCAAGCACTGTGGTTAGTCCCTGCTACTCCATGTTAATATGCTGAGAGAGTGGGAAGGAAACAAAAGTTGACTTGAGCTAACTCTCTCAGGTCATAAAAATGATATACCTGTATATCTAGGTAAGGGATTTTTTTTTATTCTAGGAGGCACAACCTGTACACCCATACTACTTTGTTCTGTAACTCCAGAAAAAAAAAATAGGAAAAGCTGTAAATGAATAACAGACTTTTTTTTTTTAACCACCTACGTGCTTCAGATCAAGAGATGAAAGAATTGCTTTTTGACCTTGAGAATATTGGTAATATAAATGGCAAGGGGAGCATAGAATGTAAAAACATTTAAAAATTTTATTTTGTGGAAGTTCTTGAGGATAGGGTTTGGTGTGACAGTAGGGCTAATTGTAGAAAGTCATAGGAAATGCAGGAAAAACTCTTATATCATGTTGCAATAAATACTTTAGTAGCATGGTAGTTCATACTTATATACACTTGATTAGAAAATTATAACTAAAGTAGAAAATGAATCAGATGTTCAAGAGGTGAATATTAGAGCAGCACTCTGAAAAATACCCAGAATTCAGTTCACTGGAGACATGTCTTTTAAAAATTTTCTAGGATGGTCTTTGGTATAATCTATAAACCCATCTGCTCTGCATGAATGGAACTTGTGCTGCGGGTACTTCTAACAGAGGGAGGTCTGCTGCACCATATGCGGATTAGCTCCCTGGCCAGAGATCGAACTCAGGCTGTTGTGGTGACAGTGCTGAGACTTAACCCCGAGGCCACTGGGGAGGCCCCTCCATCTCCTTACATATTTCTGTTGTATGAAATGTTTATATAGCATATGAAAGTTTTACAAATAATTAAAAAAAATTAAATCTGCTTGCTGAACCACTAAACTTAAGAATTACATAATATTGCTAATGCCATTGATTCTTCCTTTGTCCCTCTCAAGTTCCTTTTCCTCTCCCCAGGATCCCTCCCCCAACCATAATCCTAAAGCAGATCATTTGGGGTTTTTTGTATCATATTCTGCTCTTCCCATGAAAGCTACACTTCCCAGGATCCTTTTCAAAATTGACTACCTGCTTGGTTCAGTGAGTGGGAGACACTTGGAGGATATTAAGGATGAGAAGAGAAAACAAACTAGAATTTTCTCATCCTCTTTCCTTGCTTGAGTGAGCATCCCCATCAGTGGCTAAGAATTAATTCTTCAAGCTTCTAACTTACTATGGGAGCAGCAATCCTCAGGGGTGCTGCATTCCCAAAGGGAAGCTCCCTGTGAACACAACTCCAGCTGGGTGGCCCCAATTATTGTTTTCTTAGAACACTGTCTCCCACCATTTCCCTGTGCCCCTCTAACCTTTTGAATGGTAGTGGTGTCCTGCTATTTCTATTCTATGCATTTTATACCATTACTTATATTGGTCCTCATTTATTCCAACATTTCTGTGTCTAATTCTTAAATTCCTTTTATTGCATCTTCTGGAAGGAGTCTCTCTGCCTCCCCCCAACTTATCCTAGCTCCCTCCCCCATACTTCATTTTTCTTTTCTGCCATTTATTTCCATTAGTTGTTACAATCTATTTATTTGTTCATTTACTGACTCACCAATTAGATTTTAAGTACCATGAAAGCCTTGGCTTTGCTTTTTAAATTTTCACTTCTTGCATCACTGATGCTCAGAGCAGTGAATAAATATTTCCCGAATGAGCAAATAATAATGACCTCAATTAATTTTGTGAAAAGTATCAGCATTCCCATTTTTACAAATGAGGTCTAAGAAACTGAAATGTTAAGTAATTTGCTAGAGCTAGTAAATAGAGAGCCACTTCCAAAGCCAGGTTTACTGAACTGCAGAATCCGACATCCTAGCTGTCAAGCTACACAGCCTTTTTCTGTAAAAACAAAATAGAGAGACAATATATATTATATATATATATATATATATATATATATATATATAGTTATTTATATCTTTTACATTTTGTATTCCTCTTAGGTAACCCACCACCAAGTCACCTGTGACCCATCTCCTTGATCCCTTGTGACCTTTTCTACTCTATTTTGTGTGACAGTATATTTTTAATGTTCATGAAAACCTGTTGATCTTTTCTAGTATAAAGTAACTCCAGGACCTCCCTGGTGGCACAATGGGTTAAGTGCAGTGCTGTGGAGCTGTCAGCAGCTGTGGTACAAGTTCGATGCCCAACAGGCGATTCCTACATGGCACAGCAGACCTCTCCTGCCTCGCCCGCTGCTCCCCTCAGTAGTGTATTTCAGTCGATCTGCCTGTTCTGTTCCTCACTCTGTCTCTGGTGAACCCTCTCACTGTTCCACGCCTCTGGCCTGCACCCCAGCTTGTATGCATAAATAAATAAATATTTAAAAAAGTAACTCCAATAACATCAACCCTTGTTATACTTACCTCTCCCTCCTGACATATATTCATCATCTGGATAAAAATGGAGTGATTAATATCACCCCTGTCAAGCTTCCATACACGATTGTCTTAGCCACCGTCACAAGGGAAACAAGCTGTGTTTTCCAGAATGTACACGTTCAGGTTCAAAAAGTCAAATTTTATGCAGTTTATAATATATCAAACAGACCCCCTCTCTGTTTCCATAGACTCCTCCCCTTCCAGGTCACCTGGTCAGATGTCTTCTCAGACACAACTCTTCACTCCATTATGAGTACATATTTATTGTCACTACTGTTCATGAGATCTGTCTTCACCTTTGCTTATTAATAATTATCTGTCATTCAAGTAAGTGTATCTGGTCAACAGAGAGAGAAACATATTATTTCCATGAAAGAAAACAGTGAGTTTTAAAGCACCACAGAGATTTTTCAATATAAAATCAGAAGTGCTAAGATTAAATAAAGCCTTTTAAGATAAGCTGGTGCAGGGACTCCCAAATAAATAAAAGCACACTGAATAAAATACTAAGTATTTATTTCTAAATGTGCTCTAAAATTATTTTTGCCACTTAAAAATACTATTAAAGAACATGCAAAATACCATCCTCTAGTCTTTTCAAAAATTTAGAGTAGATGGAATGAGTATGGAGAAGTGGTATGTACCCTGTCTTGTAAAGATATGTCTTAAATCATGACATTAAATATAGTGATTAAATTAGTATTTTTTAAAGATTTGTTTATTTATGCATGCAAGAACTGGGGTATAGGCCAGGGGTGTGGGGTGGTGAGAGAATTCACCAGAGACAGAGGGAGGAACAGAACAGGCAGATTGACTGAAGTACACTGCTGAGGGGAGCAGCGGGCGAGGCAGGAGAGGTTTGCTGCGCCATGTGGGAAGCTCCCTGGCCAGGGATCAAATTTGTGCTGCAGTGGCTGCAGATAGCTTCATAGTGCTGAGACTTAACCCGTTGTGCCACCACGGAGGCCCTAAATTAGTATTTTTAACTGCTGTTTCATCTATTTAGGGAAATTCTGTTTTTAACTCTTCAAGTATCTCTTCTGTCCCATTATCTATCGCTCTGCTATGTACTTGTGTGAGGTCATTTTTTTCTGTCTTTTTTCTATGCTTTCTATTCTCTCTTCCTTAATTTTCCTTTCTTTTGTCTCTCCATGTTCCCTTCCAAAAATATATATCCTTAGTTATCTAGAGCTTTACTAATTCTGTTTTGCTTTGCCTACTGTGCTTTAAATCCCAGTGACTGAGTTTTTACTTTGCACTTATTTCTTGTTTCAGTTCTAGAATTTTTTGATTCTGCTTAGAATCTCTTGTGTCATTTTCATGGTTTCCAGTTCTCTGCAAAATGTCTTAATCTTGGCATTAATCTCCTTGAACATGGTCATTATAGCTACTTATGTCACATATAGTATGTATGCACATGTTATACATACACATATGTGCATAGAAGTTTGGTCATGATTTTGACTTTGAAACCAAATGAGCCTGGTTTAAAATCCTGTCTCTTACTTGGAAGAGATGTCGGTGAGAGACCTGTGGGTGGGGAAGCTGACAGTGGAAGCCGTTATCTAGATTTTTATCTTGATTTTGCTCTTTTCCTCTCTGACTTGCCTGACTCCTCTGTCCCTTTCCTAAGGCTCCGTGCTAGAAGGTGCCTTAGACCTGTGGTAGTCTTTTGGGCCTCAGCAGCCCTGCTCTTGGCCGTTTGGCCATGCATTTGCTCACAAGGGAATGGATAACTTTGCGTGTTTCATTGGGATACCATTTCATTTCTCCTCTTTTTTCTCTGTGCAAAAAATTTTGTTAAAGCTATTATACTCTAAAAAAGAAAAAATCTGTCTCTGACACTAATTGGATGCTTGACTGTGAGCAAATTAGTTGGCCTTTTTCAAAATATAGCCTTAGTTTTCTCAACCGTATATGAAAATAAAAATGGCTATCTCCCAGGTTTATTGTAAGAGTTAAGAATGAAATGCCTGTGATTATTATTATCAGAGTTTCTAACATATTAATCAGGCATATTTTTTTGTAAAATTAGAGGTGACATGATGTAATATAAAATATATCAAGGATTTGGATAATGATATTGTTTTCCCCGGAGGCAAATTAACACACAGAATCAGGGATACTTTGTGTACTCTGCCCAGTTTCTCCAGTGCCATCCCTGATACCTAAGGCTGGTCACTCAGCCTCTGTCTCTCTCTCGCTCCATTTCCTCACTTCAACAAAGGTATTTGACACAGGAATTGAGCCATATAAACCTTGCAGGGCTGATATGAGGATTCAATGTAATATGCATAGTTTGTATGAAAATACCGGGCATGTAGTAGGAATTTATCTTCAATGTTGTATATTTGCATGTTTTTACATTTTGTTAAAATGGTTAGTTAGTATGATGATTGAGTTTGCTGAAGATGTCGCAAAACAGTCTGACAAAAGTTTAAGTGGCTAAGTAATTCTCTTTCTACCCACCCCACCCCATTTGTAAACAGCCTTTGATACTTTGCCACCCACACGCTATCAGGAGACCATTCGTACCATCATGATGTGGATCCAGCAGTCGGAAACCAAACTCTCTATACCTCAGGTTACTGTCACCGAATATGAAATAATGGAGCAGAGACTCGTGGAGTTACAGGTCTGTGGATATTTGAAAATTTTCAGCAGTATCATGCAGGTCTCATCTGTCAAGCAATTACATTGTTGTAACCTTAAAGTAATATTAGAATTAAAAGAATTAGGGTAGGCATGATCATTTACCAGCTGACTAAATTGTGAGAGACTAAAAGTATAATATCGTGTGCACTTGTGCCTTCTATCCATAAGAAGTCTTCCTTGAAGACAGTGATATATATGTCTACTTAGAAACTGTATTTTTTCATTAGTATGTGTTTTCAGACCCATTGATTTTAATTAAAATGAAAGTGATAGTATTTCTTCCCCTTGCTTGCTGATTTAGAACTCCTCTCATTTCTGAAAAGGAAGAGGTAAAATAATTATAGTTAATGAAATTAGTTTTAATTTAAACACTAGGTCTTATGTAACATTGAAATTTGTTGAGTTTTAATAGTTACATTTTTAGCAGCTTCATATTGAGAACATGAGAAATGAAATACTAATATGAGAAATGAAAGGAATAAGCTTGGAATACTTACTAATTTTGAAAATTCTGTGTGTATTTCTAGTCATATTTTATTCTTAAGACACAAAAACATTCATTTATCCTAGCAAGCATCTGAGATACTATATATTCACATTTTGAGATAAATGAAGAAAAACGTTGAAATTTTAGCATTGTCATATAAAATTTTTTTGAGAATAAAACATTTCTTTTACAAAGTCATTTTAGAATTATTTCTTCAAAGAAATTTTTATCTAAATATCCTGTTTAGATTGAGTAGTTAACTATAATACCAGGCTGTATCATTTAGTCATTTTTTCCTTTTCAGTGTTTGTTTTTAATACTTAGAATGATTCCAAAATTGGGGCCTCCCTGGTGGCACAATGGATTAAGCGCAGCATTATGCACCTATCCAGAGCCACTGCAGCAAGAGTTCGATCCGGGGTCAGGGAGATTCCCACATGGTGCGGCAGACCTCTCCTGCCTCGCTTGCTGCTCCCCTCAGCAGTGTATTTCCGTCGCTCTGCCTGTTCTGCTCCCCACTCTGTCTTTGGTGAATCATCTCACCAACCCACACCTCTGGCCTACACCCCAGCTTGTATGCATAAATAAATATTAAAAAAGAGTAATTCCAAAATTTAATTTTAAACTGTGTCTTAATATAAATACCAACTTTAAAAAATACAATAAAAAAGTTCAGCAGTTGGGTGGGTGCATTCAGCACACAAGAAATGGCATCTAGATGAAGTAAGAGTGTATTTTCACTGAAAAAAACAGTGGAGGAGGAAAAATATGATAAATATTATTGGGGAAAATGTATATACCAATTGAGAAAAAGGAAGTTAAAGGCTTTCAATAAAAAATAATACACCAAAATAAAATGTTGCAGGTTAAAAAGTTAAAAAAATAGCATTATATAATAAGCATAAATTTTAGAGAACTTTTTAAAACATGCGTTTGGGAAACAGAAATCATTGGAAGCAATCAAAAATATTGTGAAAATACCAGAGCAATTTAAAGGAAAAATGAGACCAAAGAACATTATTTATCTGACTAAGGAGAAAGTCATTAATAGGGAGTTGCCAAAAAGAGACATAAACAACCATTAAACCTGCAACTTGAATTGAAAAGAATGAAGTGCAAATTTACAAAATGAGATACTATTACTTACACTCTAAATTGCCAAGAACAAAACCAAGAACTTAAAAGGTACAAGTGCAGTTCTGGCTGTAATGAGCTACATAATCTCTTTCTGATAGGAATATAAATTGAATGTAAATTTTGATGAGGAAAACTTTTTAATACTTTCTAATAAAATATAGTTTTTTAATTGTGTATCTGAGGAGTATTTCTGTGAAGTCTCTATCTTAGGTAAGTAACCAGAATGAATTAAAATTATGATGAACTGGAGGAGCCATTGAAATTTATGCTTTTG